>JAEQBH010008244.1:0-53210 GCA_016808115.1 Tetrastigma voinierianum
CCAACAAATCGGTGATCGATATAGCCTCCCATATAAGGCTTCGTAGGGTGCCATCTGTATGCTTGCACGATGCGCGTTGTTGTAGGCAAGTCCCATAAGGCGAAATCTCTTCCCAGCTACCCTTGAATCCGGGACACATGCTCGCGGCATGTCCTCTAAAACGTATGGTCCTCTCCAGGCGACCATGCATTACGTGGATGAAGCGGTGCTCATGCATTAATTGTGTCCCAGTGGCCTTGCGAAACTTTTCCAAAAGTGTCTTAGTGAACACAGGGATCTCGTAAGATACGATGGATCTGAGCCTCGTGTAAACCTAACGTCTACCATTATATCTGACCTGAATTCTCTAGTGTAAAGGTCATCCGCCGCGGCTAGGAAATGTGCCGACTTAGTGAGTCGGTCCGTATGACCCACACCGCATCATGTCACAGCGATGTTTGTGGTAAGTGAGTCCTGAAAGTCCATCGTGACATGCTCCCACTTCCGCTCCGCTACCTCCGATGGTAGGTAGCCCGGTGAAAACGGTACTCAGCCTTTGCCCCTGGCGACATGTGAGACACCGTCGAACAAAATTCTTACGTGTCTCTTCATCCCGGCTCGATAATACGGCGGCGAAGATCTGATACATCTTAGTGCCACACGGATCACACTACGGCGAGAGCAATGGAACTCCCACGAGATCTCCTCTCTCAGCTCAATCAGGCGGGGAACCGCTGCGGAGTCACTATAGAAGACTACCATGCGTGGGCGGTCGACCCTATAAATCACCTATACATGCCGGTCCCCGTGGACACTATCTCAGCGTCCTCCGCCCAGGACTCAATCACTTTCTGCTGTTAAGGGAAAGTTGCCTCCTTCCCATAACACCCCTGAGCTTTGCTTTCATTTGTCTTGTAACAAACTGTCCCACAGTCTCGAGCATCCGCCACTCCCGGGAAGCTATACTAGCCAATGTTCCGTGATTTCGGCCGTGCTAGGCCCACCACATTTGCCTTACCAGGATGGTAATGCAAAGTGAAGTCATAATCCTCTAGGAACTCCATCCATCTGCGTTGCCTCATGTTGAGGTCCTGTTGTGTGAAAATATACTTCAGACTTTTATGGTCTGAGTACACCTCGAACTACCGTAGGTATGAAGTAGTGGCGCGAATCTTGAGGCAAAGGCGTGTTGGGCACTTGACTCCATGTCATGTGTAGGAATTAATTACGCTCATGATTCTTCAAGCATCAGACCATAAGCCACTACCCTCGATTTGCATCAAAACATCGATCCGTCCTTTGAAACATCCGCGGTACAGTACTCCACATCCCCTTTCGGGACTACGAGAATAGGGCTGAAGTAAGCCTCGTTTCAATTCTGGAATGCCCTGCACCACGCACGAGTCATTCATCAAACTTGACCTCTTTACGGTCAACTTAGTCATAGTCTTTATGCCAGAGAGAAATTCTCAATGAACCTCCTATAATATCCGGTAATCCCAGCTGCGTATCTCAGCCGACTTATTCTCCCAACTCATATGACCTAAACTTTCGAATTACCGCGATACTTTGGCAAATCTGACGTGTCCCGAAATCTCGCTCGGTAAGCCAAAGTCGCACTTGCGAATTTGGCATACAGCGATCAGTCTCTCGGAGGTTGGAGAGCGACCCTCCAGTGATCCTCATGATCCTCTCTGTCTCTCGAGTAGATCAAAATATCGTCACGAAAACTACCTAAGCAGATCTAAGTAGGGGTGGAAGATCCTATGCATAGAGATCCATGAATCTTCTTTGGTGCATTCGTCAATCGAAGGGCATTACGTGAGCTGAGGAAATGCCCATACCGCGTCTGAAGCATTTGTCTTAGGGATATCGTCTCCCTAACTCTCAGCGATGGTACCGGTGCGAGAGATCTATCTTAGAAGTACACCCACGCCCTCTACGGTGATCAAACCGTCACGCCGATCCTCGGTAAAGGATACCGATTCTTGATCGTCACCCTGTTCAACTGTCGGTAGTCAATGCACAGTCGAAGGGTCTTATCCTTTTTCTTAGCAAACGAGAACGGGCGCCCCAAGGTGAAGTGCTTGGTCTAATGACGCGTCCATGACCCGCGTATTTGGACCTTGAGTTCTGTGACTCAGGCGGCGCCATCATATGCGGGGATCTTAAATGGCAGCGTCCCAGTTGTGGCGGGCAGAGTGCATCCTGCGGGGTAGTAGAGTAACTCAATGGAAAAACGTCATCAAGAAACCATGCTGCACGGTGGGCTCATTACGCACGCGCAAGTCGCCGAGGAGTAAAAGCACTGTGAGCCTATTTAGCCCCGTCAGTGCCGTCTTGAGTCATACCGATGGTAAACGTCAATTCGCCATCACAGTATGTGCAGAATACCGTCTGCGTGCCGGGCGGGTAATATCTGATCCACAGTCCATTAGCGTTGCGTTGATAATAAGTCAACCAATCCGTGCGAAGAATGACGTCAGTCAGATATGTTTCATAACTCGAAGATCCCTGCCGGGTAGATCACTGAGATCTCTGGCTCCACGTTCGACTATGTGTGATCGAAGTCATAATAAGGGGAGAACTCCGCGTGTGGCTTTAAAGTTATTTTAAACCCCGAAAACATTCACCTGAATCTGTGATAAAAGAATGAGATGCGCAGTCAAACAATACTCTTGCCATGGGCGCGAGTAGAAACATACTGTATAAGCGAAGCGGATGCGTGGGCTCGGTGCGTGGTGCGATTAAACACGCCCCTGGGTCCCCGGAGTCCCGACTTGTGGTCCTTGCCCTCGACCTCGACCCATGCTCTGGCCTCTCTGGCCCATCTGAAAGCTTGGCCGGTGCGGGTGTCGCCTCCACAGGGCCCGATATCTATTCCACGGCCCATGCTAAGGGTAGAGAACATCACGTAATGGTGTGTCCCACTTGACGGTAGGACTGAGGTGTCCCATGATACAGGATCCTTGCCTACGTGGGCAATTCCGTCTCACATGTCGAATGATGCTTGATGATAACATGTCACGGTCTGGCGGCTAGGGCCACGATGCGGCTTTATTGCACGAAAGCGCGGCCTTGTCACGAAAACCCTCGTGGAACAGAAGTCCTTTGCTTCTTTCGAGCTCGAGAAAAGGCGACCCCTCCTTAGCTTATGCGGCTTGCAGTATCTCGAATGCTCTGGCATCATCCATCTATCTACATGTGGCGGTCAGCCATAGAATCCATGTCTTGCGGAGAGTCTGCTGATCTTCCCGGACCAGATAACTTCAAACCATCCTCGAACTTCCTCACACCTTGGCCATGTACGAGGGCCACATAATCATCCACAGAAGCGTAACTGTAACAGCCACGTGCTCAAGTCTTGTGTGTCACTGTTTCAACTCAAGGGAACTCTAGGGCTTTTGCATGTCTAGCGAATCTGGAAAAACTACCATGAAAATACTCTAAACTCCTCCCCGTTGTGCCTCCAAATTTCCTCGAGGCTTTAACCAGTCCCACCATACACGAGACTCACCCTCTAATTTGAAATGTAGCTAACTTTGATCTTTGTAACGTTGGAGGAGTATTAGTCTCCACATAGCCTCGAAAACTCTCTCGACTGTCGAACCAGTAATTAAAGCCACCATCTCCCCTCCTCTTAAATGCTGGGGGATGATGTGCTATAAACCGCTGGAGGTTGTTCGGTCCTCCACGTCTATTGCACCAGCTGTGCAATGGCATTTGCGGCACCCACATGGCCTGAGGCTGTGATCAAAGAACGGTGGTGTGCCTCGTGGGGCGCCACTGCGTCCCTCCCTTGACTTGCCATCTACATATATCAATAGCAATTTATTTTATTTTAGAACTCTTAAGGTTAAATTCTCACCCTAGTGTTCAATACTTCTCTTATACTATTCTGAAACATCTGATCCACATAATATATAGCATAATATCGTACAGCAATTCATCGGAGATGCGCGATGGATGCATGATCTAAACCCATGCCCATTTAGCCCAAGGTAATCGTGTACCTAAATTTTCCTGATACCTAACTGTTACTGTTAGTATCAAGTGTTCAACACTAGGTATTTATAAACCTAGGCTACGTGCAATTTGTGCGCCCCCAATTTAGGGGTCTCTTTTTCACATTGGTAGTGCACTTAGTGCAATGATAAATTTTTCAGAAATTATGTGAGCTAAATGCCATCCTCAGGCATATGATTAGTTTCTAGACTCAGAGATCTTTCCATAGAGTCAAGAATCATAAACGGACTTCGGACCCGGGGGGAAGTTATGGTCATCAGAAGTTGGCGCTTCATATGAGCTTAAGCCCGGCGTGCGGAAGCGACCAGGTACACCTACTGTCTTTCGTCTTTTTCGAATAAAATATGAGCTCAGATTATAATGAGCCATATATAGATAGATTCTAGACTCCAAGGGGCTTTTATTTGATAGAGTCTTGAGACGCGTAAGCGGACTTGGATGAGAAAAGTTGCGTCGTCAAAAGTTGACAGAAAAAAGAGCTCACGCGGCTCATGCAGGAGAGCTCATGCGAGGAAAAACTCATGCGGAAGGGCTTTCATGCGGGAGGCACAAATGCGCGAGTAGCTGTGCGGGAGGCTGCGTGCGGGAAAGAGCTCATGCGGAAGAGCTCATGCGGAAGAGCTCATGTAGGAGAGCTCATGCGGAAGGGCTCATGCAGAAGAGCTCATGCGGAAGGGCTCATGCAGGAGAGCTCATGCAGAAGAGCTCATGCAGGAGAGCTCATGCAGAAGAGCTCATGCGGGGGGGCTCACGGGAGAGCTATGCGGAGGGCTCATGCGGAAGGAGGAAGGGAGCTCATACGGGAGGCTCATGCGGGGAGAGCTCATGCGAGAGAAGAGCTCATGCGGAAAGGCTCATGCGGGAGGCTCGCGGAAGAGCTCATGCAGAAAGAGCTCATGCGGAAGGGCTCATGCGGGAGAGCTCATGCAGGAGAGCTCATGCAGAGCTTGCTGCCGGAGGCTCATGCGGGGGGCTCATGCGGAGGCTCATGCGGGAGGCCATGCGGAAAGGCTCATGAGAGCTCATGCAGGAGGCTCATGCGGAGGCCTCATGCGGGAGGCCTGTGCGGGGAAGGCTCATGCGGGGCTCATGCGGAAGGCTCTGTGCGGGGAGAGAGGCTCATGCGGAAGAGCTCATGCAGAAGAGCTCATGAAGAAGAGCTCATGCGGAAGGGCTCATGCAGGAGAGCTCATGCAGAAGAGCTCATGCAGAAGAGCTCATGCAGGAGAGCTCATGCGAAAACCGAGTTCGACTAGATGGGCTCATCACGACTAATCATCCTAGACCCTTCGAGTAAAAGGCCGTAACTTGGGAGGCATGGGGTCGGTGGGTGATTCAGCCCACATCAAGCTCACTGACGAGGCTACAATTTCTATCGGGATGCTGGTCAAATTCTCACTTTTCCTTAACCGAAATTCAATCTCAAAGACCTTTAGACGTCTCATAGGCTCCAAAGCAGAGGAATGCTACTTCCACCGCATTTCGTCATAAGTGAGCTCGGCGCTTACCATGACTCATCCCGAATGAGCTTGGCCTGTAGAGGTCATCTCATCCTAGGAGAGCTCAGCCAAAGAGGTCAGCTCATCCTAAGGAAGCAGCCAAGAGCTTAGGCTACCTGGCTCATTCTCTTGGTTGAGCTCGGCCACCCCGACTCACTCTTAGACCTTTCAGTAAAAATGTCATAACTTGGGAGGTACATAGGGATCGATTTTGGTGATTCGAAAGCCCACATCAAGCTCAGCGCGAGGCTACGATATGGTAGAGGACCACAGAGCCAAATTCCTCTACTGCCCATTGAAAAATCAGTCTTAACATATGACTAGAATTAACAAAGGTAGAGAAAACATTTACCGAATTGTATTAAACATATGAAATGAGTTTAATTACAATTTATCTCCAATATATCTACAAAAAAAACTGGATAATAGTCCAGCACAAAACAAAATCGGGTTTTCTGCCCAGATTTTTACAAAACACATAATAAGCCATGCTTGACCTTCTTCTCAACTAAAGCCTCATGAAGTGCCTTCTCTTGGTGCACCTCCAGTACCTGAAATGTTTTTCCCACGACGGGGTGGTATGCCCGAGTAGGAAGTCTCCTACAAGGGCTACTCCCCACCTAGTGCACATGCAATAAACATAATCCACAAAAATCATTCACACACATTCATATAAAATATGCATATCTATATATGAATGTCTATGTCATGTCTAGTTTCAGGAGTCTCAGACTCCCTCCACCTTTGCTTCATTTTCATGCATGAGAACTGTTTTCAAAACAAAAGCTTTTTGTTTTAAATCACTGGACCACCTCCGAGTATCAAACCATTGGACCATCTCCGAGAACTCTTTTACTGGACAACCCTCCGATAGAGTTCATTTGGACAAACCTCCGATATTATTTATTGGACACCCTCCGATATAATTTATTGGACAATCCTCCGATATAATTTATTGGACAACCCTCCGATAAAATTTATTGGACAACCCTCCGATAAAATTTATTTCATTCATGCTCTCACACCGATTCTGCGATGTCCGTGCACATCGATGATAATTCAGTGCGTAATATCTCATGTTACATGCATGTTGAAAACTACATGCAACAATTATATTCATGTGCTTCATCTCGGCGTCATGTTAATATATCAAGCATGAGTATATCAACATTAATATTCACACAATCCACATGTTATTCAAACAAGCAATAACACACAACAAGATCATCAATATCAGATTCACATATCAGAAGCAAAATCAGTTCCAAAATTGTAGTTCTGGAAACTACACCAACACGGACCCGAGAAATAGATCCCATCTGACAGTTTTGTCATTTGTTCTTTTGAACCAGCCCATCACCCGGGGCTACACACCTCATAACCATGTCATGGCTCTGAAATGAAGATTAACCAGAGTAGGAGAGAACCCCTACCTCTCGAAGTGCAGATCCCTTCACTGCTTGAAACTATTCCGTTTGCTAAATCCTAGAACTCCCTGTTCTCTTTTCCCTTTTTCCCTTTTTTTTTCTCTTCCATTCCACCCCACCGATTTATCTTAGGTGGAGAAGACTTCCCTAGGTGTAGGACACCTCATGCTTCTCTCCTCATGACACATAGCATCCCACATGTAATTATGCCTTTCTTCCACTAAAATTTCTCATCTGGCTTTATCAGACACCCCAGCATCACACTAACTTTTGCCTCTTACTTGAAGACCACTTTCTTTCATGCATGATTTAAACTTGACACTTGGCCTCACTAATGTGCCAAGTGTCCTCCCTCAAGTGACACATGGCATGCAATCCTCATGCCACGTGTCACTTTCTCGTTCATCAATTTACCTCGAAATACGTGAAATTCCGACTATTTGAATTCTTAGTCATTGTGTACCTAGATTTGTGAGCCGAACTTAACGCGGTATGTCAGCGTGTCATCCGAGATCTAGAAAAATTCCGGATTTTTACCGAAATTACCATTTTACCATTTTTCAGAAAATTCGAATTTTCCGGGGTTTCACAAAAACAATCCCAAATTCAGTCTCATAATAACATTGAATCAGTCTAAATGCATCCCAAGCCCGGCCCCTAAACAATCCACAAGACTGGATTACACACAAGCCATAGGACCGGCCACCAAAATAGTGTCAAACTAGGCCAAAACAGCCCCAAATTTGACCACCAAACCGGAGATGGGATGGTCCCAAATCAGTCCCAAAATCAGTACGAAATTAGCACCGAAATCAGTCCCAAAATCTGGACACAAACAAATAAGCAGCCTAAGCTGTGGTCATCCTTGGAAATGGACCATAACTTAGGCATTAGAGGTCTAAATTGGTTGATTCAAATGCCTAACATCAAGTTCACGGATGTTGATATAATATTTATGAAGAACACAGGTCCAAAATCTCTTTTTCCCCTGACGAAACCAGTCCCGAAATCGGACACAAACGGTCGCTTGACCTAAGATGTAGCGAGTCAGAAATAGACCATAACTTGAGCTGTAGAGGTCTAATTTAGGTTATTCAAAAGCCTAACATCAATTTCACACGCGGTAGAGGGCCCTTTGAGGTACTCGAAAGGGTAGGTGAAGTTGCTTATCAGGTAGCGCTACCCGTTAAGCAACTTCACCTACTCTCCGGTACCTCCCGAAGAACTTTGCGATATATCTCGGCGACAGTTTTCCTCGCTTGTTGAATCTGACCACTCCTCTCTTAGCATCACCATATAGAAGACATGATCACTCACCTCAAACTCTAGAGGTTGTCACCATCGTAAGGCGTGGCTCTTCTACAAATCGGCGGAGTGAGAAGGAGCTTACGTATCCAATTCACCTTCTCAAAGGTGTCTCTAACCAAGTCCAGACCCGTAGAGGGTCTCTCTCCCACCTTCGACCAACAAATCGGAGATCGACAAGGATACCCATAAAGTGCCTGATAGGGTATCTGTATGCTCGCTTGATAACCCTTAAGATCCAGGACGCATGCTCGAAGCATGTCCTCCTGATCTAGATGGTCCTCTCTGATTAAACATCCGTCTAGGGATGAAAAGCAGTGCTCATCATCAATTGTGTCCCCATGGCCCTCTGGAAACTCTTCCAAAAATGAGTGGTAAACCTGGGATCCCGATTCGATATAATAGATACTAGTACTCCATGTAACCGGATAATCTCTCGTATATACAACTTGTCGAATTCCTCTAGAGTAAAGGTCATCCGCCTGACCAAGTGTGTCGACAGTAAGCCGTTCCACTTTCACCCACATTTGTCATACCCTCCGCGATGTACGTAGTAGAAGTAGGTCCTGAAGTCCATCGTGACATGTTCCAGCTCCTTTTCCGGCTACCTCGATGGCTGGAGTAATCCTACTGGCCTCTAGTGCTCAACCTTTACCTACAAACACATGAGACATTGACGAACATAATCTCCAATGTGTTTCTTCATCCCACTCTAGTAATATTGACGACGAAGATCATGGTACATTTTCATGCCACTTGGATGCATAGCAAAACGGGAGCAATGGAACTCCCCCGAGCATCTCTCGGATCTATCGGGGGCTACTGACTCTTCCCTACACCGAAGACTACCATCCGTGTGAAAGGCCCAGCCTTCGTCACCTATACCCAACTGTACTTAGTCCCTGATGGGTGATATCTCTATGTCCTATCCTTGGAACTCGATCACTCTGATCAGTAGGGAAGGCACGACCATTAAACTTCCCAAAGTACCCTGAGCCTAACCATTGTACTGTAGTCCGAACTGTCCCACAATCTTGAGCATCTGCACTCTTGGGAAGCCACACAAGCCAACACTCCCTGTGACTTCCAGTTGAGTGCGTCAGCCACCACATTTTCCTTACCGGGGTGGTAATGGAAAGTGAACTCATAATCCTCGGTCTCCCGTCCCGTACATTGCCTCATGTTTGAGATCCAGCTACCATGAAATGTACTTCAAACTCTTGTGGTCTAAAAACACCTCGAACTGCTCACCGTATAGATAGTGGCGCCAAATCTTCAAAGCAAAGACAATGGCCACCAACTCCATAGCATGCGTGGGGTAACTCCGCTCATGGTTTTCAAGCGCGACCATAGGCCACATCCTTCGGTGCATCAAAACAAACTGAGTCGGAGTCTTGAAGGCACATCAAAATCTGATGTGTACCTCGTCCTTCAGGGACTATCGAGAATAGGAGCTGAAGTAGGCCTCCTCTTCAATTCACGGAACACCTCTCCGCATAAGTCATTCGCTCGAACTTGACCGCTCCTTTGGTCAATTTCGTCATAGGTGCAACTAATCGAGAGAAGTCCTCAATGAATCTCTTGTAATACCCTACCAATCCAAAGAAACTACATATCTCGAATACTGACTTCGGTCTCTCCCAACTTATAACTGCCTCAACCTTATCCGAGTCCACGGATACACCCGAAGCTGACACCACATGCCCCAAGAATCTCACCTCTGTAAGCCAAAATTCACACTTACTGAATTTGGCATATAACTGATGGTCTCTCACGGCCTAGATAAAAATCCTCAAGTGACCCTCATGTTCCTCATCCGACTTGGACTAGATCAAGATGTCATCAACGAATACCACAACAAACTGATCTAAGTAAGGTTAGAACACCCTATGCATGAGATCCATGAATGCCGTTAGAGCATTCGTCAAAGCGAATGGCATCACTATGAATTGGAAATGCCCATACCGCGTCCTAAATGTCGTCTTAAGGATATCTACTTCCCTAACCCTCAATTGATGGTAACCAGTTCAAAGATCTATCTTGGGATGTAGACTCCGCCCCTACCAGTCAAGCCAATCATCGATCCTCGTGAAGGGTACCTATTCTTGATAGTAACCCTATTCAACTGTCGATAGTCTATCCAAACCTAAAGGGTCTTGTCCTTCTTCTAGGAAAACAACACCGGAGCACCCCAAAGTGAAGTGCTCAGTCTAATAAAACCCTTGTCCAACAATTCCTATAATTGGACCTTGAGTTCCTGCAACTCAGCATGCACCATTCTATGCGGAGTCATCGAAATGGCGTGTACCCAGGGGTGCAACTCCAATAATGAGAGAGTCTACATCTTTTATGTGAGGTAATCCCGATAGTTCTCATTTGGAAAAAGCGTCCTTATACTCCGCCCGGGGTAGACTGACTCTGTCGCCTTGTCACCAGGAAATTACAAGGCACGCTATGACCCGACAACTAGTTATGCCATCTAGAAATGTATGGCAGGGCATAGCATTGTGCTTATCCTTGAAACATAACACAAACATCATTCGGTGTGTGGCGGTACCCTCCTATGATGCAATCGAAGTAATGGCTGATGTAGTCAAACGATCCATCGAGGATGACATCGAACTCATGTCCATGACCAGGAGTCCATAGTGAAGAGTCCATGAGGATCTCCAACCGTCTCGAACATATCTTATCAACACTCCAGCCTTCGTTCTAAAGGAGAATTCATGCAACGACTCTTCCCACCGGTTTCAACCTATAAGCCCCGAATCTTTCTACGTGATGCGTCGATGAATGAATGAAGTGCACGAAATAAAATAGTATTCTTGCCCATAGCGAAAAGTGAAATGCACCTGAATAATCGATTGATCACGCAAGCTCGATCGAGATGTGATAAGTAAAAATGCCCTAGGTTCACGAAGTCGACTTGTGAGCCATGTCGCGACCTTGACCCGTGCGTAGCCCCGTAGCCTAATGTGTAGGCTTGATAGGGGCTTGTTCAGTGCCCTATGACTAATACTGGTTCCCCTAGCCCATGGTGGGGGTAAGAAGGAACAAACTGAGTTTGTGAACGTCCCATTGATGACTGGGACTAAGGTGCCCTATAACTCTGGGATCTCTACCGTTGAGGGCAATCCCGTCTCATGTGTGTAGGCTGGTGGCAATGGAAACATGCCCACACCTTCTTTGGCTAGCCGTATATGTCTCCACCTTGGGATGATCGACCTAGCCTTGGCTCTAATAGTCGCCGGCGACCTTGTCCTAAAACCCTTGCGAGAAGTGGAACTCCTCTTTTCTTTCTGAGCTAGAAGAAAAAAAGGTTGGATCTCCTCCTCTTATCTTTAACACCCGTATCCCGGATGTTCCGTGAGTCATCCACTTCTCTCTCAATGGTCATAGTTGTCCTGACCATCGAGTCTAAGTCTTATAAGAGAAGTCCCACAATTTTGCCCCAGATGGACAATTTCAAACTATCCTCGAACTTTCTCACTTTGACCATATATGTGGCCACATAGTCATCAGCGAAACGGGCTAATTCAATAAACTTAGCTACGTATTCAAGCACTATCATCGTCCCTTGTTTCAGTTCTAGAAACTCCCGAGCTTTGGCATGTTGAGTAGATGCTGGGAAAATTTACCCATGAAAAGCTCACGAAACTCTTCCCATGTCATTGCCTCAAAGTCCCTCAAGTCTTTGACCCAATCCCACCACACTTAGCATTCGCCCTCTAGCTGAAATGCCGCTAGCTTTACCTTAGTGGCATCGGAGGTGATCTCCATAGCTTTCATAATCTTTCCAACTTAGCGGAACCAATGATCAGCTACCATCGGGTCTCCTCCTCCCCTAAAGGTTGGAGGATGGTGTGCCTTGAACCTCTAGAGGTTACTTGACCCTCCTAGCTCGGTTGCACTGCTGTCACAATGGTGGTAGCCACGGCCGATCTGCTTCAATAAGCAATAGTATTGAGTCGCGACCTGAAATACCACCACATCTGAGGCTTATTGGTCAAAGGCCGGTAATCATGGGTTGTTGCTCCGGCCACCGCCTCGCCGTCCTTTTCCTCCACTAGCCATCTACATATGTCAGATAGCAAAAGAGTATTACATGGTATCCAGGAAGGGTGCTTAAGTTTAAACTTCGAGATTTCTCTCCTCGTCTAACTAGTAGTGCTTATTACTTGACCGCTAATAGACCCTCGATATCTCGAACTATCACATTCGTTTCTTTTCGAACCCCTAAGGTTATGTTTTCTAACCCTAGTGTTCCTCTTTTTCCATATACTTTTTTCCATGTATATAATTCACACAACACATAACACACCATCAAATAACATATTTAGCACCAAAAATTAAATGCATAATGAATGCAATCAATGCCCATCAAGCCTTGGAAATTGTCATACCTAGGCTCGATACAAATTTGTGACGTAAAATCTAAGGGCCTGTTGACCAACCGTCAACCCATAGAAAACTCGTGGATATCGGGTGCCCGATACCACCCTGTTATGTCCCGTTTATCGGGATCCACAAATTTGCACTAAATGGCTACTTCGGGTCCATATATCTATTTTCATTCAAAACATGCAAGATTATAATTAAAAACAACCCATAAGGGTTTAATTACAACTCTTTTGCATAACTAAAATACAAGGCAAAATTAGTTTTCTCATAAGGTTTACAAAAAGATTTTATAAGCTACAATATGGCTTTCTTCACAATTACGGCCTCGCATGAGCGCCATCCACTAGTGTGCTTCCTGCACCTAAAATATTTATTTTCCCACATAAATTGAGTCATACCTAGTAGAAAAGTTCCTACGAGAGGCTGCCTCCCCCACCTAAATGCACATGCAATGCTCACACATTCACAGCAATCATTCCATATATAATCGTGCTTCTATCATGGAATACCGTATGTCATGTCAGCGAAATGAGATGTGACGGCACCGATCATGTACCATGCTTTCAGGAGTCATTACCGACTCCGCTGCAAGAAGTGGAGTAATCCACTGGCCTCTGGTGCTCGGCATTTACTGGCGACCGCGTGAGGCATTAATGGACAAATCTAGCGTGTTTCTTCATCCTACTCCAATATCTTGGCGGCCGAAGCTTATGGTACGCCGTGCCCGCGAATCTGCGAGCGAGAACAATGGAACTCCTGAGATCCTCTCTCGGATCTAGGCGGAACAGCATCTTCCTCTATACCGAAGACTACCATCCGTGTGAATGGCCTAGCCTTTGTCACTTGTATTTGATCGTATCCGGTCCCTGATAGACAATATCTACATCTAATGCTTGTCCACCCCAGGACTTGATCACTGCCTTTCGAGTAGGAAGGCGTAGCCACTAAACTCCCAAAGTACCTTGAGCCTAACCCTTGTAGTGCAGCATAAACTATCCACAGCTTTGAGCATCTGCCACTCTCGGGAAACCACACTAGCCCACCTCCCATGACTTCCGGTGAGTGCATCGGCCCATGACATTTGCGCACCAAGATGGTAATGAAAAGGTGAAGTCATAGTTTTCAGTCTATCCTGCGTTGCCTCCCATGTTGAGGTCAGCTATGTAAAAATGTACTAGACTCTTGTGGTTGAAAACACCTCGGCTGTTCACCATATAGAGACATTGTGGCGCCCCTATCGGGGAGTCAGTTAATGACCGTCGACCGCGAGCACCACGTGAATATCGGATATCCTGATATCCGCACCCGTTTGTCTCATATATGGGGCAGTTTACGTATAATTTTCTTACTTGTAACGCCCCAATTTCGGGGGTCATTTTTTTTTTTTTGGATCCAAGAGTTATTACATCACTCTTAGTGCAAAACATATATTAAAACTAGATTGTTCTAATATATTTTACAGAGGAAATGGTGCTGCAGAGACAGCCCAACACTTCGTGCTCGGCCTCGAAGGAGCGCCCATCAATACCGATAATACGAAAGGGGGGATCCGTTTGGTTGAGCGAAATTGAAGCGTGTGATGTCTTGAGAGTTGCTCTTTGTCACCTGAATGTTTGTATGATGCAGTGAAGTGAAAATTAAGCGATCTTTGGACTCATCTAAATGCCCTATCGATGCCCGAGTCCTCCTTGACTCCTCGCACCGCATAACCCTAAGCTATAATATGAAAGTTTATCTTCAAAATAAAAATGTTTGTTTTACATTTTAAATCCTTTGGACATCCTCCGAAACCCTGGGACATACTCCGACCATGGGAAATCTTCGAATCCGGACATCCTTGAGCAGTGGAGCATCCTGCAGAACGGACACCCTCCAGTGCTTGGGCGCCCTCGAATATTTGGACATCCTCGAAACCTTTGGACATCCTCCGACCTCTGGACATCCTCCGAGCACTAGACAATTCCCATTGAAACTTTTATTTCAACATTGGACATTCTCCGATTTCTTTAAAACCATGCACTCAGTTTGCATGAAGTCCCGTACCAAGGCCACCATAGAGCACCAACCCTGATGACCATCTTACCATGTCCCACGGCGGCTTATTGAACACTTAAACATGGTGCGATTTCAAGGTCAACAACGAACATAGAATCGGCCCAAACCATGCACTCACACCCAATGTCATCTGAAGTCATACGCATACAAATGCATGATGTGCGGAAGTAATATCGCTATGTCACATGAATATTTATAAGCTACATACAACCTGATCAAATTCACGGATGGTTATACCTCCTACACACAATTTGTATGTTATTCAAACATGAAGCAATAACACACAAATATAGCACACAAGGACCATTTTCAGTTCGAAACCAGTCCGAGACTGTCTAAAATGGGTCCCGAAAATTCCAGCTTTTAGTCCCCAGTTTTAGGACTAACCAACCGGCCACTCACGGCCTCACACAATTCAAACCATTCAAATGGTTCTTAATAAAAATAAACCAAGGAGGAATCCCTTACCCAATCACAGTAGCCTACAACATGCCATGCTTGAGTCATGTCAAAACCAAACTATTGCATAGACATAACTGACAACACACTTGGTGAAAAATATAGATTTTAACCCAAGGTTATAATCCCCCTACTACCCTCCATAGTCACATGGCTGAAATCTTGACTGAATGGGTCTTCCATAAAGTCCAAGAACACCCGAAGTGGAGTTCGGACGAAGAAGTTATGACCTTCCGAAGTTGGAGGTCTCAAATGAATTAACCCGACCACTACCCGATGACCTACCCCGACACATTACGGCCGACTGCCTTTTTGGTCAGCTCAGAACCAATGCCATCCACACTTGGGAACATGGTTGGAATCTTGACTCAATAGGATTTCCATAGAGTCTAAGAACACCCAGAACGGAGTTCGGACGAAGAGGTTATGACCTTCGAAGTTGGAGGTCACAAGTAGTCAAACCCAGTAGGCGGCGACTTGGTCGTGAAGCCTAACTTTGTCGGCGGCCCTAGCTTTGTCGAGCTGGCTTACCTGGATAAGCTCACCTACTACCTATGGGAACATAGCTGAAATATTGACTCAATGGGCTTTCCATAGAGTCGAATCACGAAGCGAGTTGACGAAGAGAGATGCTGACCTTGAAGTTGGAGGTCACACATAGTCAAACCTAGCTGAGATGACCTGACTTGGCGAGTTGACCTGACCTTTCCGAGCTGATATGACCTATCTGAACTCACCTACTGCCCTCCACAGGAACATATCTTGAATATTGACTCAATGGGCTTTCCATAGAGTCTAAGAACACCAAAAACGGAGTTCGGACGAAGAAGTTATGACCTTTCGAAGTTGGAGATCACACGTAGTCAAACAGGTCAGCTAACCTAACCTGGTGGGTGAGCTGAATAACATGATTCCCTCCACAGGCACATAGCTGTAATATTGACTCAATGAGCTTTCCATAGAGTCCAAGAACACCCAAAATAGAGTTCGAACGAAGAAGTTATGACCTTCCGAAGTTGGAGGTCACACATAGTCAACCCAGCCGAGCTGACCTGACTTGGCCGAGCTGACCTGACCTAGCTGAGCTCACCTACTGCCCTCCACAGGCACATAGCTGGAATCTTGACTCAATGGACTTTCCATAGAGTCCAGAACACACCAAAAGCGGGTTCGGGATGGAAGAAGTTATGACCTTAAGAGTTGGAGGTCAGCGTGAGTCCAACCGGTAAGTGGGCGACTTGGCGGCGACCTCTAGTAGGCGACTCTATAGGGCGACCTCTGGTAGGCCTACGGGGCTGACCTCGCGACGACCTCGACCCTGACCTCTCATCGATTAGACTTCTGAGGTAGGACCAACATGGTCTGAGAGTTCAGGTGAGGGAATTGGCAACATCAAGTTCCTTTGAAGTGACTCTGATTTACTGCGGGACTCACTAGAAAATTTCGCTGTTCCCACCCAAGAGCAAATTCTAAAGTCGGGGTTAATGTATACTACCACAATATGCGGCTTCCCATGGTTAGCCTGTAAACATTCCCTTAGGGCAAGAACTTAGCCACCACAGAAACCTTAGGGTGAAATGATAACCAAAGTGAGAAGACACCTCTTGGAGTTTGTCAAAACTCTCAAATTCAGTCTCTACTTGCAGCTCTCTTGTCACGAGGAAAGACTTTTCCCCTCTTTGCTTAGCCCAGGAGAAAACCGATGGTCGATCGTCGGAAAATCTAGAGAGAAGGTAGAGGCCTACTCTCTCTAACTCTCCCTCTCAATCTAGTTTCCCTTTCTTTCTCTCCTTTTCCCTCTCTCTGACCAGTTGGGAGAAGATGAGAATCGAAGTGAGATGTCCTCGAGCACCCGCGTGTCGATTCTAAGTGGCTCCTTGGATTACCCTTATCACCTTATCCATCTACTTTGGATTTCCCTCCAATCATGTGTTGTCACATCTGGGTCCTAGTTGAACTATTTGTTTGACTACCTCTCCACTTGACACATGTCTCATCTTGAGCCACTCCCGAGGCACTAAGTGTCTTATGCTTACTCTGGGGTGCCTCGAAAAGCGATGAAATTATTGTCTCGGGTCGACAAAGTCGACTAGGTAGCTAGATTTCGCGAGACGATTCCAATGGTGAAATCCGTTTCATCATCCAAGATCTAGAAAACTTTCGGATTTTGACCCAAATTATTATTTTACCCTTTTTAAGAAAATTCCACACACATAAGCATCAAACCACATGCATATGTAACCCTACACAACTCAAATACCTTTGGTGTGTAAGTGATGACCTTCCGAGGTGCAATCGCGACAACTCAAGTGGGCCGTCAACTCATCCATGTCAGTGACATCAAAACTCATATGTTTACCACCCGAAGGTCCACCATAAGCGAGAATCACACGAGGCTCTCGACTCCCTGATCCGACATATCTAGCGAGCTCACCCCAGGTCTGGGGAGAACATCCATACAGCGGATTTTCTAGAGGCCTCGACCTCCAAGCCCAATTCTACCACACAAGATATAACAATGATGAATAGCAGTGCATCCTAATCTAAAAAAGCATGTTCTAGTCGGCAAGTGCGAGAAATAGAAAGCGTGCTCGGCACATCCGGTGATCCGCTGCTTCGGTGCGGTACTACGGGGTGCAGCTGCCTTTGGGAATGATCGAGATCTCATATGTGTTTGGTCAATGATAGTAACACATCATACGCCACTATCACGGTAAAGCCCGACCTTGTAGCACCACGGGGCGTCTTCGATTCCTCGACCCATACTAAGGGGTGGAGGAGAATAAGCGTGTTCGTACTGTCAGCGATGGCCAGAGATGCAGCTACCTCGAAACCACGGGATCCGCCTCCCGAAGCGATCTTGCCTCATATGTCGGGTTGTCGGCCCGAGAGAAATAACCCTTATCCACCCCGTCTGCCTAACTAAATGCTCCATCTTGGCCTTGGCCTTGATAACCTGATACATGCAGGAAATCGGCTGACGAGTCTTACGCACTCTTTCGAACTAAAGAGGCCCAGGAGTCCTCCCTCTTCTCGCTGTATCCACAACTCGGATACTCGATTGCATCCTCTATCTCTCTCTACATGGTCGGGAATGTCCGACCATAGAGTCCATTAATATTTGTAGGTGAAGGCCCACAATATTTCCACAGAATGGACAACCCCCGACCATTTGAATCTCAGCTTTGCATTTAGATCTATGGCCACATAATCGTCGACATAATGGGCGCTCTGTGAATCTGGCACGTACTCCATCACTATCTGTCGTTCCATGCCTCCAACTTTAGAAACTCCACAGGCCTCTACACATGTCTAACGATGGTGAAAAGTACTTACTCATAAAGAGCCCATGGAACTCTTCAAAGTCATTGCCTCTAAATCACAGAGTCTTAACCCGATCCTTGAGACTCATCTTATTGAATGTATTTAGCGATCTGTGTATTGAGTAATATCCATGGCCTCCGATATCTTCTCAAATCTGGGGAACCAATGGTACGCCACCATCGGATCCCTCCCCACGTAAGCGTCGGAGGATAATGTGACTTGAACCTGGAGGTTCGCAGCGGACCTCACGACTACCAGGCGCACTGGCACGTGCGATGGTAGTAGGCTGCGACAGCGGCCTCGACAAAGGCTTGTTGGTCAGAATCTTAGTGGTGCACGGGTGGCACCTCGTGGACGACCTCTACGCCCTTGTCCTCGACTTTCCATCTACACATGTCAAATGGAAACAAACTTTATTTAATTTCATTTCGATCCTAACTAATTATGCACATACGATTACTAATAGACTTGACAACCATGAACAAACCCCGTTCATCACCTTTTTCCTTAGTGGTGCTAATTGCTAACCACTAACACAATTCAATTCAATTTCTGGATTTAAACAACACTCATTTCCCATATACATCATCTGGAGTATATGTGTTTTCACTTATAATGTGTAACACACAATCGCTAAATATGAACATAGAACACGTATCAGAACCTGACATGGAAACACACCATGCGTACGATTAATTACAAACCAGTCCGTGAACTCCCTAGGTAGTCACCTACCTAAATCCTGATACCAAATTGTTTATTTTGGATATCAAACTTGAGCTCCCTAGGTATTCATATACCTAAGCTCAATACCAAGCTGTGACGCTGGTATCAATTTCACCACCATAACCATGGCACAAAACCCGTGTCCTCGAGCCACACAGGTAGTCGTATTCACGTGCTCACGATGCCATGTTGTAGCTAGCATCGGATCTGCAGGCACTAGTGTCATAAACCCTAAGCTACAACACCAAGCCATACTAAGCTGTGATGCTTATACCGAACATTGAGTTACAGGTAACTCGCATACCTTAGAAACCCTAGGCGGGACGAGCTGAGTATCAAAAGCCCCGTACTTGTGGATACCCCTGCACCTGGCTCCACCAGGTAATGGTTTACCTAAGCTCGATGCCATGCTATGGCCCTTATCCGGGGTCAGTTGACAACTGTCAGCCGGCGAGCTGTGAGAATGCGGGTATCCCGATATCACACTCATTTGTCTCATATATGGAGACCCATTTATGTATAATTTTCTTACTTGAGACACCACAATTTAAGGGTCATTTTTATTTTGGATCGAGTTACATCACTCTTAGTGCAAAACATATATTAAAACTAGATTGTTATAATATATTTTACAAAAATAATTCTCAAGGCCACAACCCAGCCTTCTTCGTAGTCACGGCCTCGAAGGAGCGTCGTCTTCTCGTGTACCTGAAAGGGGGATCCCACGACAGGGTGAGCAAAGCTCAGTAGTCATAATCTCCAACAAGGGTTACTCCCCACCTAAGTGCACATGTAATGGTAACCAAACACATTCAAGAAAATCCATGATCCTACTCGAATGTCTACATGCCCTGTCAATGCCCTGAGTCCTCACCGACTGTCTCACACACGCAACTTGCTATGTATGAATGTTTATTTTCACAACAGAAATGTTTGTTTTACATTTTAAATCCTTTGGACATCCTCGAAACCACAGGGGCATACTCGGGCCAACCAGGAAATCTCAGAATCCCGGGCATCCTCGAGCGGTGGACATTCTCAGAACACACTAGACACCCTCGAACAACTTTGGAATGCCCTCCGACACTAGACATCCTCACGAGCCTTTGGACATCCTTGAGCCCGGACATCCTCGGGCAGACAGATTCCCATTGAAACTTACTTCAACCTTTGGACATTCTCAGGATTTCTTTAAACCATGCACTCAATTTGGACGAAGTCCCATGTCACCAAGCCCACCATCGACACCAACCACAATGTTGATCTTACCATGTCCCCATGACAGCCTATCGAACACCAAACACGATGCCGATTTACCAAGGTCAACACTAAACATAGAATCGACCCAAACCATGCACTCACACCTAATTTCATGCGATGTCCTTGTGCATACAAATGCATGATGCCAATGCATTATCTTATGTCACATGAATATTTATAAACTACACGCAACACAATCAATTCATGGATGGTTATACCTCCTACACACAGTTTGCATGTTATTCAAACATCAAGCAATAACATGAAATATAACCGCGAGGACCATTTTCAGTCGAACCGGTCGAGGCCCGTCCAAAAAATGGGTCCCGAAAATTCTAGCTTTTAGTCCCCAGTTTTAGGACTAACCAACCGGCCACTCACGGCCTCACACCATTCAAACCATTCAAATGGTTCTTAAGCCCAAAATAAATCAAGGAGGAAATCCCTTACCCAATCTGTTAACTTCTGACATGCCGTACGGTCATGTCAAAACCCGGCTATTTACATAGACATAACCAAGCAACCTACACACTCGGTGCAAAATATAGGTTTTTAGCAAGGTTATAATCACCTACTGCCCTCCACAGGCACATGGCTGGAATCTTGACTCAATGGGCCTTCCATAGAGTCAAAGAACACCCGAAAAAAAGTTCGAATGAAGAAGTTATGATCTTCCGAAGTTGAAGATCTCACATGAGTAACCGACCCTGCAACCATCCTAGCGAGCCTGCCCTTTCGATGGCTCGACATCCACTACTATCCGCAGAACATGGCTGGAGCTTGACTCAATGGGCTTTCCATAGAGTTCGAGAACGCATTTGCCACGAAGCGGAGTTGGACGAAAAGTTATGACCTTACCGAGTTGGAGGTCACACGTGTTCAAACCCGGTGGTGACCTAACCTTGGCGACTTGACTGGCCAAGGCGGCGACCTAAATGAGTTCACCTACTACCCTCTAAAGGCACATATCTAGAATCTTGACTCAATGGTCTTTCCATAGAGTCGAGAACACCGTGACCTTCGAGTTGGAGTCACTGCGTGAGTGAAAACCCGACAAATATGATCGACTTGTGTGACTGGCCAGAGCTAAGCTCACCTACTGACCTCCACAGGCACATAGTTTGAATCTTGACTCAATGGCTTTCCATAGAGTCTAAGAACACCCGAAACGGAGTTTGGACGAAGAAGTTATGACCTTCCGAAGTTAGAGGTCACTTGTGGTGGAAACCAGTAGAAGTGACGACTTGGCGGCGACGACGTGGTAGAGATGGCGACCTAAGATGAGCTCACCTACTACCCTCCACAAGCACAGAGCTGGAATTGTGACTCAATGGGCTTTCCATAGAGTCCAAGAACACTCGAAACTGAGTTCGGACGAAGAAGTTATGATCTTCCAAAGTTGGAGATCACCGTGGTCAACCAACCGGTGACGACTTGGTGTGACCTCTTGTGGCGACCTCTGACCACGACCTCTGGTACGACCTCGCCGATTAGATTGTATAGGGTAAAAGGACCATAACTTAATCTAAAGAGGTCCGGATTGAGAAATTCATAACCACAACATCGAGTTCGATAAGGTAGCTCTGATTTTGAAGGACTAGCTGCAAATTTCCTTTATTTCCCACCCAAAAACCAGTTCTAAAGTCCGATTAATGTATACTACCACAATATGTGACTTCCCATGGTTCAAAATACAACCAAACATTCCCCTTAGGGTGAACAACCACCACACAACCCTTAGAATTTGAAAATGCCTAAGTAGGAGAAGACCTACCTCTTGGAGTTTATCGAAACTCCCTAATTCTGGTCTCTACTTGTAGCTCTTTTCACGAGGAAAGACTTTCCCTCTTGCTTCGCCGAAAACCGATGGTCCGATCATCGGAAAATCTAGAGAGAAGGTAGAGCCTCTCTCTCTAACTCTTCCTCTCCAATCTAGTTTCCCTTTCTCTCTCTCCTTTTCCCTCTTTCCCAACCGGTTGGAAGAAGATAGAAGTCAAGTGAGATGTCCCCTCACTTGCCACTTGTCCAATTCTAAGTGGCTCCTTGGATTACCCTTATCACCTTATCCATCTACCTTGGATTTCCCTCCAATCATGTGTTGCCACATGTCTCTTAAGGTCCCGCCAGGCTATTTGTTTGACTAGCTCTCAACTTGACACATGTCTCATCTTAAGCCACTCAAATGCGCCAAGTGTACCGCACTACTCTCGGTGCCTCGAAAAACATGAAATTCCAATTGTCTTAGAATTCGATGAAATTCGACGTGGTAGCTAGATTTCGGGAGACGATTCCAACGGTGAAATCCATTTCATCATCTGAAATCTAGAAAAATACCGGATTTTGACCCAAATTATTATTTTATCATTTTTCAAAAATTAGAATTTTCTGGGGTCTTACAGGCGCCAAACCTTCAAGGCAAAGACAATGGCCGCTAGCTCCATATCATGTGTAGGGTAACTCTACTCACGGTTCTTTAACTGCCGAGAACCATAAGCCACGACCCTCCTGAATTGCATCAAAACACGTCAAAGTCCGTCCTTAGAGGCATCACAATACACTATGTACCACTGTCCCCTCTCTGGAACTATTATAATAAGGGCTGAAGTAAGCCTCATCTATAATTCCTATAATGCCTTCTCAAACGGGTCATTCCATTTAAACTTGACCTCCTTTCAGGTCAATCTCGTCATAGGTACAGCTAATCGGGAGAAGTCCTCAATGAACCTCCTGTAATATCCTACCAATCCCAAGAAACTGCATATCTAGAAGACTGACTTCAGTCTCTCCAAACTCATAACTACCTCAACCTTCTTCGGTCACGGATACACCGGCAAACCTCCCACATGCCCAGTCTCCGATGCTGAAAATTCACTTCTTGAATTTGGCATCTATTGCGATGGTCTCTCTGAATCTAGAAAAATCCACAAGTGACCTCATGCTCCTCCTCGAGACTTAGAGTAGATCAGATGTCGTCACTTGAAGACCTGGCGAACCGATCTAGGTAGGGTTGGAATATACTCATGCATGAGATCCATGAATGTCTTGGGCGTTAGTGAATCCAGGTAAGCATCCGTGAACTTGGAAATGCCCATATCGCATTCTAAACTCCGTCTTGGAATATGCCTTTCCAACCTCAGGCGTGTTAGTAGCGATGCGAGGAGATCTATGTTGGAAGTAAATACGCCCCTCTCAATTGATCGAATAAATCCGTCAGTACCCACAAGCCCAGAGGTACATTCTTGATGAAAACAATCTGATGTTGCTGTAATCTATGCATAGCTGAAGGGTCTTATCCTTCTTTTTAGCAAACAACACTAAAGCGCCCCAAGGTGAAGTGCTTGGTCTAATAAAACCCATGTCCAACAATTCTCGTAATTGGACTATGAGTTCTTGCAACTCAACAGGCGCCATTCTATGCGAAGTCATATAAATAGGCAATGTACCAGAGTGCAACTCAATAGTGAAGTCTAGATCCCTCTACGGAGGTAATCTTGGAAGTTCATCCAGAAAAACGTCCTCAAACTTTCAAACTGTCCAAGATAGACCCAACTCTTGCCTTGCCTCGTCCTCCCAGGGTAAGGTTGCGGTGACCCATGTTGCTGTTCGTGCAGAGTTGTACGACACAGGGTGAAGCATCGTTCTGTACTGTGAAACATAAAGCAAAATGACATCTAGTCAATGCGGTGTAACTCTCTTACAATCACAATCAATGACAACTCAGTGTGTCGTCAGCTAGTCCATCCTAAGGATGACATCAAACTTCGACATGTCTATGACCCTAAGGTCCACAGTGAGAATTCACATGCAGTGGCGCTTTTAAGGTTTCAACCACTAAGCCCAAATCTTTCACACATGATGCAGCAACAAAGGAATGAGATACACTAGAATCATACAACACTTTTGCCTATAAGCAAGAGAGTAGAAATGTAACCTGAATAACCGACTTATCTGCAAGCTTAGCCTGAGGTGTGATGGCATAGACACGCCCTTAGGTCCCTAAAGTCCTAACTTGTGAGCCCTCGCCTCAACCTCAACCCATGCCTCGGGGCCCACCACCCAATCCCGTGAAGTAATAGGAGGCGGCAAGACTTCGGGGACTAATACTGGCTCCCTTGGCCCATGGTGAGGTAGGGAGGAACAAACTGAGTCTATGAATGTCTCACTGATGACTGGGACTGGGGTGTCCCATAACTCTGGGATCCCTGCCTAAGAGTACAACCCCATTTCAGCGTGTCCAAAGCAGTGACAATAGTAACATGTTCTATGCCCTGGCTGGCTAGAAGCCCTGAAGTGCCTCCCATCTTAGGATGATTAACACTGGCCTTCACCTTGATAGTCGCAGCCCTGTCCCTGAAATCCTTGCAAAGTAGAAGTCCTTTGCTTCTTCCCTGAGCTAGAAGAAGAAGGTTAGCTCTCCTTCCTCTTATCTTTAACACCCGCATCCTGGATGCTCCGTGCGTCATCCACCTCCCTCTCAATGGCCATAGTTGTCTTGACCATCAAGTCCATGTCTTGCAAGAGAAGTCCCACAATTTTACCCAGGATGGACAATTTCATACCATTCTCAAACTTTCTCACTTTGGCCATGTCTGTGGCCACATAATCATCAGTGAAACGGGCTAATTCAAAGAACTTAGCCACATATTCGAGCATTGTCATCGGCCCTTGTTTCAGTTCTAGAAACTCCCAAGCTTTTGCATGTCGAGTGGACATTGGGAAATATTTGCCCATGAATAGCTCACGGAACTCTTCCCATATCGTTGCCTCCAAGTTCCTTGAGGCTTTGACCTAATCCCACCATACTTGGGATTCGCCCTCTAGTTGGAATGCAGCTAGCTTTATCCTAGTGGCATCGGAGGTGATCTCCATAGCCTCCAAGATCTTACCGACTTGTTGGAACCAATGATCAGCTACCATCGGGTCCCCTCCTCCCTTAAAGGTTGGAGAATGGCGTGCCTTGAACCTCTAGAGGTTACTTGGCCCTCTCGCTCCCGCTGCACCATCTGCGTAATGGTGGCAGAATAAATACTATCGTGCAATGGCAGCGCAAGACCAATAGCTCTATGAAGGCTTGTTAGTCAAGGGCCTGCAGGTTGTTGTTCCACCCACCGCCGGCGCCCTTCTTCCTGACTAGCCATCTACATATGTCGATAGCACAGTTTTTATAGTATCAAAAAAAAAAAAAAAAGGATCGTTTAAACTTTCGAGATTTCTCCCCTTGTCTAACTAGTAGCGCATGTGCCAACTACTAATAGACCTCAATATCCCGAACTATCCCATTCATTCCTTTATTGAACCCCAAGGTTATGTTTTCTAACCCTAGTGTTCCTCTTTTTCCATATACATTTTACCATGTATATAATTCACACAACACATAGCACACAATCATGTAGCATATTAAGGCACAAAACATGAAATGCACACCTAATGCAGTCGGTCAAACCCATGCCCTCGTTCTATGTAATCGCAGATACTTATGCTCGATACCAAGTCGTGACACCCTAAAAACTGAGGGTCCATTGATCACCCATCAACCCGTGAAAGCCTCAGATATCGTGTAACTCGATACCACACCGTTGTGTCCCATTTATCGGGATCCACAATTTAACAAAAATCAGACATAGTCTCATTTGTATGAGGAGCTTGATGAGTCTAAAACTCATCTAATTTTAAGTCTATTTTTCATGAATATTTTAAGGCTTCATGTCCAAAATAATGCCAAATTATTAAGTCTTCACCCAAATACGTATTTTAAGTGTGAATTATAGGAAAATACAAAGTTGGGAAGAAAAGCTAATAAAATGGCATGGCAAGAAGGTGTCAATGTTGCGTAAAATCACAAATTGTCGCGACAACCCGGATAAGAAGAGCCCCCGAAGAGAACCGTAATGTCGCAACATTTTTAATTATGTAGCGACAAAGTTCAAGGCACACAGAAGTTCGTCAGAACAATCGAAATCCAATATTGTCGAGGCATAAGAAAGGCAAACAGTAGGCAGAAAAAGTTTGTCGCAACACTGAAATCTATGTTATAATAAAAGATTAGAAAGATCATTGAAGAAACATTGGAAATATGTCGCGGAAAAAGAAACGATTGTCGCGACAAAACAAAGGGCAAATGAAGAAGGAATTGCTGTCGTGAACACATCAAAGTTTGTTAGATTCCTATGTAAGAGCATATATGAACATAGTCGGCTGTCAGAGGAAGTCATGGAGTGCTGTCGTTGTGCATCATTCATCCAGACCGCTGTATCTTAGAAGCAAACGCTATCGAAGTCTCAAGGCACCCTGAGAAGGCTGATTCTGATTTTAAGGAGATTGTATCGCATCACTTTATTTTAATCTCAATTTTTTTTTCCAAATGTATTGTTTTCTTCTTCGCGTGTTTCAGTTTATGTACTATTGTATAATAGGACTAGGGTTGAATGCCGATAAAAATTGTTGTGGAAGATGAAGAAGTAAGGAGCCACAATCGAAGGAATGACATTGTGTAAGAGATGGGAATTGCCTGAGCTAGAATCGAAGGAATGACATCATGTATTAGAGGGGAAGCCACAGCATGAGTAGAGGGATAGAAAGGACAGGGAAGAGGAAATCTACAATGAAACGATATCATTGTGGTGCAAAAAGCATCTAAACGACATCATTTCATCACTCAAAAAAAGGGAGAAAAAAAGAATGAGTGAATGGTCTGGTTAGTTAAGAACCGCCCTATTCAGGTCGTTCACTAGTTCGAACGTCGAATTGCATTCAATTTGAAGTAACAATGGTTTTTTCATTAAATCAAACTACTTTGTTGCCAATCGATTTATCTGATCGACTCGATCCAATTCAATTTTTTAAACATTATATATATAGTTATATATCAACTATAAAAGTAAGGTGTTTTTATCTTTTCAATTTTCAAAACTATCCTTCATTTCACTTTCTAATTTTTAAACCCGCCCTTAGTAATACTAATAGTTAACTTAAATAAAAAAAGAAAGCTTTTCATCCACATTTGATTTTATTTCATGCCTGATTCTTTAAGGATTTACTGTAGGATTCAACCCATTCATTATGGGTTTAATCTACAATCACAATATGCAATATTCATAATCCTCATTTGCTTTCAGTTATGGTAAGTCCTAAATCAATTTCATTTTCTTTCCTTTTATTTTTCTTTTTGTTTGTTTGTTTGTCTTTCGTGTTTTAGAGAGTTCTTTTGTTAATGGGGTGTTTTTTGGTGGTTGATGTATTGTAATCATATGAATTTGAGCATTATTCATGATACTGTTAAGGAACTAAGTTTTTGCTATTTGGTTTGATGGCTTGGTATTGGCATGGTTTAGAAGTTGCTTGGGGATAGATGATTTTGAATTATGGTTGGAGGCTGGGTTAGTGGGTGGGTGAGTTTGGTAATGGGTTGGGTTTAGAAATTACGTTGGCTATTGATTTGGACGAACACATTAAATCTGAAATTACGAAGGCTATTGACTTTGACTAACGCACTAAATTAGACAACCTTTTCCATGAAGTATATTCTCTGGGAGAAATAGGTTTTTATGCATTTTTCTTGTTCCCTAGGGTGGAGAATACAGAAGCTAATTTGAAAACTGCAAGATTATTAATTGAATAGAGCAACATACGGTTGGTCAAATTCTCTTACCTTTTGTTTGAGGAATGACATAATTAGTCACAGTATTTAACAAGATAAAGTGGTACTTACTCCTTGAGTCCTAGCTCAAATGGTATAAGGATGAAAAGATCAACGAGATTCAATTTCAAATCTTTATAAGAATAAAGTATTATAATATTATACAAATGTGATTCAATCTCTCAAATTCTTATAATAACAAAGTATTATAATATTATACAAAGTGCATAGATATAAATCGACCGTTAACATTAGTCTAGGAAGAATATTGTATCGAACTATCCTTTGTATCAGAAGAATTTCTACGGGACGGAGATAGATAGGAAGAAGGGGTTTATACGTTGAACATGATTATCCATGCATGCATGCCTCGGTTTAATCCATTGGAAAGTCTTATCTCCGGACGGTCAACCTCCCAAAACAGCCATGCTCGGGAAAGATAACTTTACATTTTAATTACCTTATTAGAAGCCCAAATGGGAGCTTGTCATGTTCTCGAGATAATTAAGTCCATTTAATGTCAAGGCTGGTGATTAAGAGGTCGCTTTGCATGTAGCAAGCAGCCCCTGCTGCTGCTGCTGTTGTTGGCCTCTATAAATAATCAAATCCATTCATGGCCTCCGCATTCCTCTCTTTACATCTACTAACTAGATAACTACATTCAAAAAATCTTGAAAACGAGCGGAAAGAAAAAGCAAAGATACAAGTCGGTGCAAACACTGGCAAGGGAAGTGCAACTCTTTCCGGCAGCGGCGACGGGATGATGGCTGCCCCTGGTCAAAAAGGTGAATACATCTCGAGGGAGGCATTCGAGAGCAACCTCAAGGGATACTTTACTGATCTCCATGCTCAGGGAAGGCCTCCTCTCTAAGCCCAACAAATAGAAACATCCTGTAATTGCAAACTGCCATCCATTATGTCTTAATGTAATGCCCCTTATCTTACCTTATTATAATAAAACTTATGGTGCACTCTATACTCTTTTCTTTCCCCTAATCTTTCTTTTCAAGTTTTTTTTTATTTTTTCAGAAATTTAATTATATCTAATAGCTTTTTTTAAACGAGAATAATTTTATTGATTCAAATTAGCAATACATTCGATAAAAACACATGATCAAATTTGTTAAAACCTTTAGAGGGTGATGCAACATACAAGTTAATAGCAAATAAATTGGCTCAAAGCTTACACATTTAATACTCTATAAATCGACTCATAATACATACGATCCAAAATATTTTAGCAATCATGATTTGACTTGACATTCTATTGAAAGCAGGCAACTCCTCGCAAAGGATCTACTTATGGCGATAGCTACGATGATTATTGCCCTCGGTCGAAAAGTGAATACATCTCGAGGGAGATTCGAGAGTTGAACCCCATGATACTTTACTAATCTCCATGCTCAGGGAAAGGCCACCTCTAAGCCCAACAAATAGAAGCATCCAACCCAGAATTGCAAACTCGCCATCCAATATGTCTTAATGTGATGCCCTCAATCTTAATTATTATAATAAAACTTTGGTTCTCACTTATACTTTCGCTTCTTTAATCTTTCTTTTAAGGTTTTTTAAAAATGAAATTATATCTAATGCCTTTTTTTAAGGGAAAATAATTTTATTCATTCAAACAAGCAATAGATTTGATAAAAAAAAAAACATAATCAAATTCGCTAAAAACTCTAGAGAATAACTAAGCATTCAAGCACAGCACAATAAATCGCTTCTCAAAAACCTACACACATTTGATAATTATATGATGACTAGAATATTATATATTACTTTAGCTTCTACAACATATCACGACATGATTGACTTGATATCAATACTTGATCGAATATGTTTTTACTGTTCGAATCACCCATACATAGAAAACATCTCAACAAGTAGATGAAAACCAACCGAGTATAATAAGACGACAAAAATCACATATCGCATAAGATAATGAAAAAAATATGAAAAAACAAATTAAATAAATAAAGAGGTGACTAGGGTTCTTAGATGTGATGAAAATTACCAATGGATTAAACATTAATAAATATAACATTATTATCTATTTAATCTTTTTTTTTTTTCATTCTTTGTCCAAATACTGGAACTTGATATGATCCCTATGCTCACCCCCAACCGTTAACCGTCCAGTGGCTACGATTTCCTTATAATTATTCTACAAATAAATAAATGAAATTCCTCAAAAATATAAAATAAAAAAAATAAATGAAATCATTTACTACTAGTTTAGTTCACCTCCTAGCTACTTCATAAGGATTTTTGTAGAACAACTAATTCTTAAACTTATTTTAGTCAAACAAAGAAAATTAATAAAATAGTGATGGAATTTTATTCTAAATTTTTTTAAAATAATTATTAAAATAAAAATACAAAAATAAGTAAATTTTTATTTTTATTTATTTATTATATATATATATATATATAAAATAAAATATAGATTATTCATGTTTTAATTTTTAATTCTAATTATATTATATAATTATAATACAATTATTATAAAATATTTATATTATATATAATATATATTTATTAAAATTTAAATCCACTCCCAACCCCCTTTAGTCTTCCTATTGTAAAAATAAACTTCTTGTTGTGAAAAAATATTATAAAATGCAAACTTGAGTAAAAGAGAAGTATATTTTCTCTTTGTAGATCAAATGAAAGAAGGGCATAAGAGAGATAAAGAGAGAGGGATGAGAGGAACTCATTTTCTAGGATGGTTTAACAAAGAAAGAGAAAGGTCTTTATGGCTAAAGTAGAAAGACCTACATTACTCATCATATTTATGGTCAGTGAGCTCATGAACCTTATAAGAGGTTCCTTAATGTGGTGTTCATTCACCAATTCATTTACACTAGTTCATGAATCTTTCAATGAAAGGTTTCTCTTAACATGGTGGTTATTTACCACTCATTTACAACACTCCCCCTTGAATAACCACCATTAAGAATATGTCTCATTAAAACATTACTAGTAAAACCCAATGGAACAAAACCTAGAAAAGGAAAAAAAGTACCATATTCTTATTATAAGGTTTTGAAGGTGGCATCTCATACCAAAACAGCGGAAACAACAAAAAATTCCCTCCAAACTCCCACCAAGTGAATTCTTTCATGAGACATCAAATTTTGCTCATGCCAAAGAGGAGGGTGCGAGATTACCCCAGGTCTTCAAAACCGATCCAAGCTGGTCGTGGCAAAGAAGACCAAAGAAAACCAAGTCTTAGGTTCGCCTAACAAAATTCACACAAAAAGTGGAGCCACATAACCTCAAAGGCAAATAATCTTGGAGTTAAGTCCTAAGTAGCTGAAAGTTTGATCCAAGCCAAAACCTGATCTCACCAAGAGGAGTTGTACTTGAAAAACACTCTCTCTATCTCTCTTAAACACCCTTCACAAAAGGAGTGAGCAAAATGGCTTAGTATTTATGGTTTTCCATAAAGGTCCTTTTATAGGAAAACCCTAGCTCATGAAATGTCTAAAGTGCCCCTCACTTTAAAAGATGATGGGCTACACACATCCCTATGCGTTATGGTTTTAAAGCCCATGAACAAGTCCCAACCAACTTCTAATTCTCAATGAGGGCTTCGCTTCCCCGAGATTCCACTAATCCCGCGACATTCCATTTTCAAGATTGATCTCCCTTATATTTGGATCATATCCAAATTCATTTTATATCAGCCCCACACTCTTCTAAGTGTGTGATCCATTAGGGTTCCCTGCTGAGGCAAAGTTGGCCACTTGATTCAACCACAATCAAGCAAGTCATCACCGACAGCCTAACAACACATCATGACCCCTAATTGGCCAGAGAGTCAGTGGTATGACTGCTAACCCTTCCATAGACAAATACCACGCAATTCGTCCTATCACCAATCTATACCCCACTCGGTTTAGAGCATGGACAAAGTGTAGCTCCTAGTAGACTGGTTACGTCACATCTAGCCCAAGTGATATTAGATCTTGTCCTCGGACTCATTACTCATCAAGCTATGCACTCAAGATGATCTTTCTCGCATTTCCACTTTGGCCGCAGATTCTTGGCAATGATGCCGAAAAGAGGCCATAGGTATACTCTCCCTCTATTAGGAGTGGAAAATCCTTTGTTGGCTACTCAATTACCTTTGAACACCTCAAGCTATTCCTAACTATCATCTAAAGAGTGACCTCCAAGAGGCAACATGGATCGAGGTCAAAGTACAAAATCAACATCTAAGATATTCTTGAGCACCTCAAGTCTAAGGATACATGCATCATTGCTATGATGAGACAATCATCTACATATACACAAATAATCCATAAGGATTGTCTCATGGTAGGCCTCCGATGCACTTAGCTACTCTTATCAAGCATCCACATGTCAACTCTAATGAACTCATGATCACAGTTTATAAGATCCACTACTTGATCCAATCAAGGAGTATGACATGTGCTAGTTTGTCCGGATTAACAATGTCCAGTCTCGTTAATCCTATGACTAGGGATAATTTAGACACTAACATAATTGAACATTATAGGAATCTTATTATCATGATCTCATCATGATTTCGATCATGCTATGGTATGTATCATGGACTTCATTAATTCGATTAAAGATCTAAATCAATTTAGCATATGGATATCAAATTAATGAAGACACCTTAAATAGAAACCTAAGATGTACAACAAGAGCTAAGGGCGAATGCCTTTAGAGCACCTCATAAACTCCTACTTGTGCTAAAGCTAATTGCCTCAGACTTCATGGCCTTAAGGAAGTAGATGTGAATCATACTTTCTAGTAGAAAGGCTATTAAGAGATCATACATATTTTGACCAGTGGGCATTTCTCTATCTTAACATCATGATTACCAAAGATTTCTGAAATCAAATGGTATCACCCTGAGTACTAGTTTGGACCTTTGATGAGACTGTGGTTGCTAGTTGCTTTCACAATGGCTCTATTGTCATCCCAATACTAAAGTACCAGATCAACAATGATAGCGACCACTCCTAGTTCTTAAATGAACTACCCTGTCTAAACCGCTTCCTAAGCTACCATCGGAAGCAACGATGTACTCTGATTTAGTTATAGAATCCATTGTCATCTCTTATTTGGAACTCTTTCAACTGACTGTGCCATCTTTCAATGTGAACATTTAGCTTGATTGAGCTTTGGAGTCATCTCTATCATATTATTAGTTGGCATCTTACCATAAGATCCCTATCTCCATCAATCAAGAATACATCCTTAGTCCTTCTCAAGTACTTGAGGATATTCTTGATACCCAATGAACCTTACATGGGTCCACTGCATCCGCCGTGACTCAAAGCATATGATACGGCGGGCCTAGTACATTACATAGCGTACATGATTGATCCTATAGCCAAAGCATATCAAATCATAGTCATGTGTGTCCTCTTATCTTGTGTCTTTGGACACATGGATTTCAAGAGCGTTATCCCATGTGACATAGGAATGTTTCCTCTCTTGGACTGCTCCATGCTAAACCTCTTTAGCATCTAAGTTATGTATGTATATTGTGAAAGACCAATCAACCTTCCCGATCTATCTCTCTAGATCTAGATCCCCAATATGTAGCTTGCTTCTCCAAGGTCTTTCCTTTAGAAATTTTTGGATAGCCAATATATTGACAGATTATATCTTTTGATACATCGTTTCAAATAATTAAGATGTCATTCACATATAATACTAGGAATAAGACTGCACTCCCACTAATCTTCTTGTACACATAAGCTTCATCCGCATTTCAGGAGAAACCAAACTTTGATTGTCTCATCAAATCGGATATTCCAATTCCTAGATGCTTGCTTCAATCCATAAATGGATCTCTAAAGTCTCGGTGATACTTTATTGCCATTTCCAAGTGTGAAGCCCTGTTGTATGTCTTGTAGACTTCATTGAATAGTTTCCATTAAGGGAAAGCCGCTCTTCACATCCATTTTCCATATCTCATAATTCATAATGAGCAACAATGGCTAAGAGTATCCCTTGGATTTAAGCATAGTTACCATACTAAAAGTCTCATCATAGTCAATTCCTTGTTTTTGACGAAAACCCTTAGCTACAAGCCTAGCTTTATAGGTAATCACATTACCTTCCATGTTTGTCTTCTTTTGAAGATCCATTGGCACCCTGTGGGTTTTATCCCTTCAGGTTGTTCAACCAAAGTCCATACTTGGTTAATTCATAGTGAATCCATCTCTGACGGCTTCAAGCCATTTTTCAGATTCTGAACTATTAAGAGATTCATCATAGGTAGTAGGCTCATCGACCTTTGTGAGCAATATGTTCCACTGTTCACTAATGAGAAATCCATATTTGAATATTACGCAGATCCTACTAAGGCACGCATGAGCTTGTATTTCAAAAGCGACTCTAAACTACTATTTCCATCAATATTAGTTAATAACCTTAGATTAAGCCTCGCCTGACCTATGTCCTGCTTCAGCACTTTGAACTTCAACAAGTCTACCCTGTTCCCACTGCCTTCTCTTAGAAGAAACTCTTTCTCTAAGAAAGACCTGTATACTCAAACAAGCAACCTTTGTTCCAAACTGTTGTAGAATTGATATCCAATAGATTCTTTAGGATATCCTACAAACAGACACTCAATGTTGCTTCTTATAAGAAGACAACCTCATACTTTCATGTGAGAAAGATGAGTTTCTTGTTAGTCCATATCCCATATGGAGTAACCTTCAATTGACTTGAATTGGACTTTTTTTAACACTTAAATGGTAGTCTCATGTGCATACCTCTAAAGTGACTTGAGTAGATCCGCCTTGTCCATCATAAACCTTACCAAGTCTGACAAGATTCGGTTTGTCCTTTTTCACCACACTGTTTTGGTGCGGTATGTAATGTGGAGTCCTCTTGGATAAAGTCTCACTATCCTGGAGATAACCCAGAAACTCTTGGCTTAATTATTCCCCACTTGGATCTCATCTAAGCGATTTGATACTTCTCCCAAGTTGTTTCTCTACTTCATTTCTAAATTCTCTGAACTTTTTCAAAGGATTTAGATTTGTATCTCTTCATATACAAGTACCAAAATCATGAATGATCATTGATAAAGGTTATGAAGCAGATAAAACCACCTCTAACATGTATAGACCTAGGACTACATACATTCGTATGTATTAGGTCTAAAATCCATTGCCACACTCACCCTTTCTGGTAAAGGGAAACTAAGTCATCTTTGCTTAACAAGAAAGAATCACTTGTGTCAAATGAATCACAATCAAATGACCATAAGCTACCATTCTTATGTAACTCAGTCACGTGTTCTCTCGCTTATACGGCCAAGGTGACAATGCCATGAGCACGATGATTTGAGATTATCTCCCTTTTACCTATTATTATCATTAACATTTAAAATTGGAATGGACATATCTAATATGTAAATTCCATTGCTTAATCTATCGCAAAGATAAAGACATCATAATGTAACAACCATTATTACAAAAATATAAATGAAAACCTTCGTTCAAATAAGAAACTAGGAAAGTTCTTCATCAATGTTGGGACATAACATCAATCATCCAAATTTAAATCAAATATCACTAGGGAGGTTTAAACATAAGTTTATATAGCAATAGCCGCAACTTGCACCATTGCTCACTCGAAAGTTGGACTCTCCTCGCAGCTTCCTATAGCTCCTAGCCCTAAATAATCCATATGTATGAGCTTCACAACTGGTATCATATACCCACATGTTGTTAGGAGAAACATTATTAATCTTAATGACATAAATACCTGAAGATGACAGCATCACATGTCATCTCCTTCTTCAATCTTCCCAGCAAGCCTTGCAGCTTCCTCTTCCACAGCCAACTTGACCACAATGGAAGCAAGTCTCTTTAGGTGCAGTCTCTTTGGCCTTTTTCTCTGCGACACCTCCCTCGGCCTGAGTGGATTTACTTCTCTTCTCGTTCTTAGAACTCTTCTTAGAACCAGAAGAATCAACAAGCATCATATGCTTTTTCTTATTTCTTAAAGAAGACTCAGCTATTTTGAGCCAGTTGATAAACTCGAGTATGGTGGACATGACGTAGTTCATCCTGTAGTCGGCTACAAATTGTGCAAAATCTTGCTAGGTAAAGTAGCTTCTCAGAATCGTCTACTCTTAATTCAAAATCCATCCACAACCCACCGATTCAACCTCTCAATGTGTTCATACATCTTTAGTGCATGTTGCACTCTGGATGTTCCTCCTCCATCCGGAACCAAAGCGCCTCGTAGACTTTGAACCTTTCAATTCTTGCTTGCTCGTTGTAGTACTCCCTTAGATGGCATACTATGGAATATAATCCATAGTTTTATATTGCTTCTTAAACTTATGTGACATGGAGGTGAGGATAGTCAATAGTCAATCCCGTCCATGCACTTTCAACTAAATGCTTCTTATATGCCATCTGAACGCTTTCAAATGCATTAGTAACTTGGGATTGAGGGAGTGTCTCAACAAGGATATAGGCTAACCTTCCCCTTCTGAAACCATTCTCAAATTCTTGCAACTGGGCCTAAGAAGAGTCTTGGCCAAATATTGGCATCCATTATTGATCGCATGTTAACAATTGTTGGCATGGTTTGATTCTAATAACCTAGATGTAAAAAATATCATGTTAGATTGTACTTAAAATGCATGATTATTATGAATTGATAATTACACATTATATCTCCCATTATTTTATTGTGAATCATTTGCCCTTACTATTGATCGGAGAGAACCTATATGGAGGTTCTCCTAGTGGGTCAATATCCAATATCACCAAGAATGACCTTGGGTTTACCAAACAAGTCACCTTGGGTCAATAGGTAGGTATCTTGTCCATACCAATTGCAATTTCATGTGTATCAAAAACCGATTGCTATATTATTGATTTGTGTGCCTTTATCATTTAGGTACATCAACTAATGATACGGCATTATATCTAATGTACACTAACCTATTACGTCTCTATCAACATTAACCTTAGGTTTCTCCAACAAGCTAATAGTCTAAGAGCTTGACCCACTAATCAAGAAAGAAACTCATTTGCATGGATAGAATATGTCATATAAGAGGATTGGGTTTGCAATAGCCCCAATTCGGAAAGACTCGGGTTCACACCATATTAGTGGAAGACGTTAGCCTTATTATTAATAATTGAGGGGTTTCTTTATATTAATCTTATCATTGCATTAGCATGCTCTATATATATATATATCCATTCATCTCATGAAAATATAAAGATAGTTACTCTAACTGTATCGCATGATTATGGCCATTCTAAAATCAATTACATGAGCCAAAATGGAATTGACTAGGTCAAACCTAAGGATATGCATGGTTATTACAATCCATGTAATTAAATCAAATTTACATTTCAAGGTCTTCTTTCTTTGATCCTCACTCCGTGCTTCTTTATCCTTACATTATCTCCTTTTAACTAATCCTAATCCTATGTAATCTAATTACATACATTCAAAACAAGAACCTCAAGTTACATTTGATGGGGATTTAGATGAGAAGAGAAATACATAAAGAAAATAGAGAGAGGCAAGGACATGCATGCTCTATTTACCAAAAAAAAGTAACCATGCAATATGCTCAATCAACATTGTGCAAAGTCCATAATCCGTCAATTAACATACACTCTTAAGCTGCCATTCTATAATGCATCCCATTGAAAGTTAAAGATAATGGCACCCCATGATTTCAAAAGCACTTGAACAAGTTTTTCAACACTTGAACTAAAATGATCCATAAACTGATTCAACTCTTGAATCACAAGATTGATTCAATTGAATCCTTTGGCCCGATCAACACCTTGAACCATAAAATTGACTCGACTCTTGAATCCAGCTCTTAGTGAGATATAGATTTAAGCCCAAAGACCTTTGAAGGTAATTTCACCATGGTTTTACATTTTTTTCAAAATAACTAAAACCAAAGCTAAAAATTTAAGGATGAACACTTGAGCTTAACTTGCATTCTTCCATCTTGCTCATGCAATTAATGAGAAACCAAAATGATGCAAGAATAAACAAAGGAAAAGGGAAAATACCTCACTGTCAGCCTTCACGTCGCGATGTGAAGCATGTAGTAACCTCATGGAAAAGCGCCCACATCATGATGTCGACTTCTCCGTGCGGCGTGAGGTGGGTTTTAAGGGCACACGTCGCGACATGGTGACCCAGCACATGGAACGTTACTGGGTTCTCAACCCACATCGCGACGTGTTGGGAAGCGGGTTGGGTATCTAATAAAAACCTAACTTTAGGAGTTTAATCTCCATCCAAACCGTTCTTCTTCACCATGATCATGTTTAATTTTCCGTTAACAAATTACGCGAGAAGAAGAAGCAATGGATCGATTCTTTTAAAAACAAAAATCTTTTGACATTTGAAAAACATGGGTACCAAAACCGAGAAAACTCTTAACAAGAACTGGAGTTTTGATGCACACAAGTGTGCTTTGATACCAATGTAAGGTTTTAAGGTAGCATCATGCAACTTGATGAAACTTGATAAAAAATCTCGAAGCCCCGCTGAGGACCCCTTGAGACATCAAATCTAGACCTTCATGCCAAAGAGGGAGGTGTGAGATTACCTTATGTAGGTTTCAAAGCAGTCAAGGTCGAGGGAAGAAAAGGGCCAAAGTGAACCCCAAGTCCTAGGTTTGCCTCTAACAGTGTCCACACGAAGAGTGGAATTGATAACCTCTAAGGCAACAGTCTCGGAAAAAGTCTCGGTGCTAGCCAATTCTCGATCCGAAGAGGGAAGCCAAAACCCGATCTCACTAAGAGGAGATGTTCTTAAAGAACACTCTCTCTATCTCTCTTGAACACCATTAATGAGAGCAATGAGCCAAATGGCTTAGTATTTAGGGTTTTCCATAAAGGTCCTTTTATAGTGCTCCTCAGTTTAGGAGACGATAGGCTACACACATCCCTATGTGTTATGGTTTTAAAGCCCATGAACAAGCCCAAACCAGGTCAAACCCTCAATGAGGGCTTTTGCTCCCAGGATTCCATTAATCTCGCGACATTCTATTTTTTAGATTGATCTCCCTCATATTTGGATCATATCCAAATCCATTTTATATCAGCACTCTTCTAAGTGTGTATTCCATTAGGTTCCCCAATTATGTTGGCCACTTGATTCAACCATTGAATCAAACAGAAGTCATAATGGCGTCACAACAACACATCATGACCCTTAATTGTGGGAGAGTTAGTGGTGTGCTAACCCTTCCATAGACAAATACTGCAAAATTCATCTTTTCACCAATCTATACCCCACTCAGTTCAGAGCATGGACAAAGTGTAGCTCCCACTAGACTAGTTATGCCACATCTAGACCAAGTGATATTAGATCTTATCCTCAAACTCATTACTCATCAGTTATGCACCTGAAGACACTCTTCATGGAATTTCCTACGGCCCAAAGATTCAGAGTAATAGTCTGACAAGAATCCATAGAGATATACTCTACCGCTATTAGAAGTGGTGAATCCTTTGTTGGCTTCTCAATTTTTCTTCGAACACACTTAAAGTTATGCTAGGCTATCACCCCGAATGACCTGCAGAGGCAACATGGATTGAGGTTAAAGTGCGAAAATCAACATCGAGATATCTAGAGCACCTCGAATCTAAGGATACATGCATCATTTGCTATGATGAAACAATCATCTACATATAATAGATAACCCATATGATTGTCTCATGGCAAGTCTCTAGATGTACTTAGCTACTCTTAGCAAACATCCACATGGCAACTCCTAAAGTAATTCTTTATCACGGTTTATAAGATCCATTGTTTGATCCAATCAAGGAGTATGACATGTGCTAGTCTGCCCGAATTAACAATGTCCCGGTCTCGTTAATCCTATGACTAGGGATAATTTAGATACTAACATAATTGAACATGATAGGAATCTTATTATCATGCTCTCGTCATGATTTCCATCATGCTATGTTATGTATCATGGACTTCATTGAATTCGATTAAAGATCTAAATAAATTCCAACGTGAATATCAAATTAATGTAGTCTTTAATAGAAACCTAAGACGTACAATAAGTGCTAAGGGCGATTTCCTTTAGAGCACTTCTCTAACACTTATGATGTTATGGTGTGTTCTTAGTGTGTTAGGATTGCCTCATTAAAAACATTGCCAGTAAAATCCAATGGGGCAAAACCTAGACAAGAAAAAGAGTGATATACTAATATCATGTCATAAGCATACTCCTCTTCTTCATGTCAATGTCCTTGATTAGGGCATTCAATTTGGTATATTAGCTTCTTAAGATATTGAGGTTGGTAATGACTTTGAATAAGTACGCTAGATTATCATTTGAGCCTATTTTTTAATATCTTTTTCACCTCTCTTACCGTAGTTCATGTGTATAAAGAACTTTGAAATGTGTTTAATTTTATCTCATTGATACAACATACTGATATGTGCAATTCATACAACATTATCTTCAAATAATATTATCTGTGATGCGATTCTTAAGATTATAACTACCAATGACACTAAGATATGTTGCTGAGACCAAGTAATTCTCCACATTTTTTCACAAGGACAGAAATGGGTCATTTTCACGTCAAGCGAACGGACAACCATTGGAGAACTTAAAGTGTTGGCTTTATCCATATAAAAATGCTTTAGGATTTTCTTAGTATGCTATTTATCCATATATATATATTCCCTGATCTTTCATCTCAAATTCTTTTTTTCAAATATTTTGTTGTTCTTGTGAAATCTTTTAAAGTCTTTGACAAAGATTTAAGTCATCAACTTTTACAACAATAATTGAAAATCTAGTTTCTCAATTTCTTGATTAAGATGTATGGGCATATAAGGTTGTTTACACACCTTCTTTTCAATAAATACTAACTAGGTGATTGCAGCACTTGCATTCAGATTGCTTAAATCAATGTAGAGATCATTGTAATTTGATTGAGCACATACTACGAGGCTTTGCATTATTTGCTTGAGACAATCTAAATCCTTCAAGGATTTTCATACATATGTCATTATCTATGGATCCGCCTTTAGATAATGCAAATCGATTTCCGATTTCTTGATAAAGATGTAAATAAAGGGATGAATCATGCATTTCAGTTGAATTCTCGGTGTTCTTTATAGCTAAAATGCATGATTCACAGTCTTTTTCATTAATATTATGCTAATCCCTCATATTATATTATTCTATAGAATATGGGGATGTTCGAATCAAAGAGGCGGCTAAAGACGAGGAAAAACGAGAACCTGACGAAATGAAAAAACGGGCGGACAGCGAAGTGCGTAGTTTCTTTGGGCGAAGAGACCCTTCGGCCGCGTAGCCTCGCCACGAACCCCTTCCGCGACATGAACCTAGAGACCCGGTGTTTGAAGAGTCACCGACTGCGCGTGACAAAGCAACCCATTTGGCGTGGCGAAGCTCCTTTCAAACGGGACATTAGAACCCTAATTTTTTAGGCCATTGATGGGCCCGTGTCGGGTATAAAGGGAGTAATTTTTAGACGAAGGGGAATGGGATAGAGAAGAAAGAGGAGATCTGGGAGAGGAGATCGTAGAAACGGTCGGGAAAGATCGCGATAAAGTTTTCTGTAGTTCTTCCCTCGATCTACTTCATGATTCGAATTCTTCAATGCGTAATGAATAATACGATGAACTAATAATTCTTTTCTCTGGGTTTGCCAACCACGACCACGGTTGATGGATTGATTCTCAGACGACTTATTTGAATAGTAATATGAGTTCATATGTTTGCTTTAATGCAAGAATTAATTACATGTTATTGTCAAAGCTGTCGACATGCCTAAGTGAGTTTGAGATCGAGAAGATGACTTCTAGGGACATGGTTAAGCGACACTTGGGTGGTAAAGAATAGAGATATTCAAACTAAAGTGTGGCACTAGGGTTTTACACATTTAGGCGTTCGAGTGAGGGTTGAGCGGGATCTGATACACCCCTGCGAGATAGGAAAATATATCTGAGATATCTTGTAGAAATATCAACCCCAATATAGCTATATGAATACTTAGTAAGTCCTTAATTGAATTGACATCCATCCAAGTGTGGTAGGAAACGATAAAACCCTAGGTTTCTCAATATCAATATAATTCAAATACATATTTTAAGTTTTTATTAATTCTAGTAATTTAGTAAATGATCACTTTAGGATTAGATCCAAATATTGTCGAAGTCTGATGTCATTAGTCTGTATGCCTTAGCCAGGGAGCGACACTTGACTAACCACTACCTCCGATCCACTTGGCGCGTATACTTACCTTACACAGTTTGCATTTCCCACCTAATTTTACACACTCACGCTAGAGGCCTGTCAAGTTTTTAGCGTCGTTGCCGGGGAGAAGTTTAGTGTTGATATTGACAACCATGCCATAGATAGTACTTTGGATTAATTTTACTTTCTTTAGTTCTTCTCACTTATTGATCATTTTCTATTTTTTTATTTTTATTTTTTACTTTTATTCCTGGTTTACGTGTTCTTCTTTATTGTGTCAGTCTTTGTGATTTGGTTGATCTCATCCTGATTTGGAAAGTATTTAGAGTGTATGTGCGTAAGATCACGGGAACTACTTCCATTCGATCCTAAACGACGACGCGCCATTCATTAGAGGCCGAGTAACTTGAGTTTGAAATCATGTAGCATCAAGTAGACCCAGGACATATTCATGATAGGGATGAACCACGAATTGGAACATAATTGGGCAAAACCATAGAAATCGAGGCCACAGCGCCTTTACATGCGGCTGATAATCGCTATATGTTGCCCGAGTTTGCGTTTACCGCCGGCGATTGTTCGATCGACTATGCGGCGACCACCTATACAAGCGAACAACTTTGAGTTAAAAGGAGTAACTTTGTAGATGCTCAATAATATACAGTTCCATAAAACTCTGCAAGCGAGAATCAGTACATTTGGCGAAACTTATTCATATATGTGATACAGTCAAGTATAGTGGAAGTATGAAGAAGCTCCTGGCTGCTGACTATTCCCATTGTCACTTAGTGATCGGGCTAAGCGGTTGACTGATGACCTCAGAGACTCCATCCGTCCATGAGATGGCTTGGTCTTAAAATTTATGACCAAAATTTTCCCACCCTCAAAGATAGCTCAATTGGTGCAGGAAATTAACACATTCAGACAATTTGAGGGGGAGAACCTAGCTTAGGCTTGGGAGAGATTTCATGAGCTATTGAGGAGATGTCCATCCTTAGATTAACTAAGTGGATGCGGGTGCATGCGTTCTGTGATTTAAGCGCTAAGCTAGGATAATTATTAATGCCTCGTGAGGCGCCTTGATGAAAACCATGGATCGAGCCTATGAGATCTTAGAAGATATGGCTACCAGCACTGTCAGTGACCTAGAGATGGGTATCACCTAGAAAGCCCTCGGCGGAATGGACACAAGATTCATGTCCAGGCAAAATCATGTTGCACGATTAACTAACTGACTCTGAAGGAGCAGTACAGTAAATGCTATTCAGAATAATCCGTGGGAAATTTGTGAATCTTGTGGTGGACAACACAGTACTATGGAGTGTCAGTCAGGGTAGATGACCGTAGAGCAGGCTCAATATGTGAATCAGGAGAATCAACTACAACAAAGGCAGTATAGAGGCAATGCATATCATAATAGATACCAAAATCAGAATCAAAATCAAGGCCAGGGATGGAGAGGCAATCAGAATAGTAAGAACAATCATAACTATGGATGGAGGAACAGTCAGAATAACATGCCCTTGCCCGAGTGAGATGGACACCCCACACGAAGAAAGTAGACTTGGAGCAAGCACTTGCACAAATGCTCACCTCGCACACCGCCTTTATGAATGAAACCAAGGCGAATTTGTAGAACCAGACCACCCAATTGAACAATCAGGCAGTACAACTGAGAAACTTAGAGGTGCAAGTAGACCCGAATGGCTGATGCGTTGGCGAGAGGCGGCGGGGAGCATTAGAGTAATTACAGTAGACGGGGCAAGAAGGTAATGAACATGTAAAATTTGTCTACATTAAATTGCGAAGAACTAAGCATTTTAAGACAGCCATACGTGATAGGGGAGGTAGAGACAGAATAAGTAATCCAGCCTAGCTAGATTAACAAAGTAGTAAGGGAACAGTCCCATCAGAAAAAGTTAGGTGAAAAATAGAGTCGGATCGACCACCTGGGTAGACCCACTTATCCCGTTCCATACCCTCAGCTGAAGAAAAGTGATTGAGCAAGCAATTCACGAGTTTAGGTGTTAATGCATATAAACATTCGTTTTGCCGATGCATTAGAGCGGTCTTGATTACGTGAAGTTCATGAAGGAAATATTGTCCAAGAAAAGAAGACTATCGGACTTTGAGACAGTAAGCCTCAACGAAGTGTAGTGCCATCCTGCGGTAAAAGCGCCCTAGTGTTGAAAAGACCCGACGGTTTTACTATCACGTGCACAGTGGAAATTCCATCTTTGAGAAGGCCTTATGTGATATGGGAGCAAGTATCAACCTCATGCCGCTATCTATATTCAGACGATTGGGATTAGGTGAAGCTCGCCCAACCACAGTCACACTCCAGTTGGCAGACATGTCACTGAAACACCCTAGGGTGATAGAAGACGTTCTGGTCAAAGTGGACAAGTTCATCTTTCCGGTAGATTTCATTGTTCTGGATATGGAAGAAGATAAATAAATACCTATCATATTAGGTAGGTCATTTCTAGCGACTGGTAGGGCAATGATTGATGTGCAGAAGGGAGAATTGAAAGTAAGAGTACAAGATGATAAGGTCAAATTCAATGTATTCAAAGCTATGAGACACCCAACAGAGAGTGATGCATGCTTCTTAGTAGAGACTGTTAAGGCTATAGTGTCTAGCGAAAGTGGTCCCACTGACCCTTTGGAGGCTAGCCTGGTACAGAGTGATTAAGAGAACTTAAGTGAAGAGGCTGCCAAGTATGTGAACTGGATGAACTCCTTCGAACCTAATGGAAGGAAATACTATGAACCTCTAGGTGAAAACCGCTAAGACCTTAATACCCTCTTCTAAACAACCACCCCGAGGTAGAGCAAAGCCACTACCTTGCCATTTAAAACATGCTTATCTTAGGGAGGCTGCGCGCACGATGGTATTTTAGCGTCTCTGATAGCATCAGAAGAAGATAAGCTATTGAGATTGGTTAGAGACCATAAGGATGCAATTGGTTGGTCCCTAGCCAATTTAAAGGGGATCCGCCCCTCTATGTGCATGCTTGAATTCTACGGAAGAGGGTCATGAGGTACATTAGTGGAAGCCTGAGAGGGCGAGATCAGTATGAAAGAGGTTATCCACAAGGAGTACAAGAAGTGGGTTGGATCACCGGGGTTATATATCGATCTCAACGATTGTAGTTAAGTCCGAGTGCAGGTAGTACCTAAGAAATGAGGAACAACAGTGATCAAAACAGAAGATAATACCTTGTTACCTTCCAGAACAGTCACAGGATGGAGGATTTGTATCGACTACCGGAAACTGAATAAGGCTACTCGAAAAGACCACTTTCCACTATCGTTTCTGGATCAGATGTTGGATAGGCTAGCAGGGCATGAATATTACTGCTTCTTGGATGGGTACTCCGGGTACAATCGGATATCATAGCCCACGAAGACTAGGAAGACAACATTCACGTGTATGGTATGTTTGCATTGGCGAATGCGGATTCGGGTTCAATGCAATGCACCAGGCACATTCCAACGGTGCATGATGGTCATATTCTCATATATGGTTGAAAAGACAATCGAGGTGTTCATAGATGACTTTTTAGTATTAGGGAGTTCTTTCGACAGTTGTCAGGAAAACTTGAGGTCGATGCTTGTTAGGTGTGAAGAAACCAATCTTGTGTTGAATTGGGAAAAGTGCCACTTTATAGTGCGGAAGGCATCGTGCCTTGCCAGTTTACGCAAGAGAATAAGTCGACCGAGCTAAGTCGGCAATAAGAGAAACTACCTCCACCATCATCGGTGAAGGGCATAGAAGCTTTGTAGGGCTGGGTTTCTCGGCGAGTTCATAAAGATTTTCTCGGGATTGCAAACCGTTGTCAAATTTGCTGATTCGGGGACACCATTTGATTTTGATGGCGGTGCTTGCAAGCTTTCGAGTTCTGAAAGATAAGCGTGCTCGGCCCCCATAGTAGTAGTCAGTTGGGACCTTACGATTGAACTAATGTGTGATGCAGACTATCTGATTAGGCGATCTTCAGGCGAGAAAAAGAAAAGAATATTTTAGGTCATCCACTATGTTAGCCAAACTTTGAATGATGCTCAGCTGAATTATGCCACCACGGAAAAAAAGTTAGTGACTATTGTTTTCACCTTTGATAAATGTAGGCCACTGCTTGTTTAGCGATAAGGTGATCGTGCACACTAACCCTTGACCCATTAGAAGTACCTAATGGAAAAAAAAAGATGCAAAACCGAGACTAATCGATGGGTACTCTTATTGCAAAGAGTTCGACTTAGAGATATAAAGGATAAGAAGGAACAAAAAACTTGGTCAAGGACCATTTGTTACAATTAGAGGAGTAGGGAATAAATGCGGGTTGCGATAATTTCCCAGATGAGCAGCTCTTAGAAATTGCAGACATACAATCGGTTCCATGGTTTTCCGACTATGTGAACAACTTAGTGGCCAAAGTGATTCCTCCATGAGTATAGCTACCAACAGAAAAAGAGGTTCTTTGCACAGTTGAAGCACTACTACTGGGAGGAGCCTATTTTATACAAACATTGTGTCGATCAAGTGATAAGGAGATGCGTACCGGAAGAAGAAATGAATGTATTTTTGAGTCATTTACCATACCATATTATGGGGGCCATTTTGGAGACCCCGGGCCTGGCCCGACAAAAGGTCCTCGATCCAGGTTTCTATTGGCCTACCTTATTCAAGGATGCTCACCATTTTGTAGCCATACGTGTGAAGTGCCCGGATGGGGCGGCATTTCGAAAATGGGATGGAACCCCCGAGCCCTAATTACGGAAGTTTAATTGTTTGACTTATGGGGAATGGACTTCATGGGACCATTCCCCTCTTCATTCAGTCACATGTATATCCTCCTGGCTATAGACTACGTCTCAAAATGGGTAGAGGCATTACCGTCAGAGTCAAATTCCTACACAGCCACATATTCACTCAGTTCGACCTCGAGGCATTGAACACGGATGGTGGTACTCATTGCGTAATAAGTTGGTTGATAAAGTCCTGCAAAAATATGGTGTGAGACCTTCGAACTTCACTGCGCTTATCACCTGAGGCCGAATGGACGGGCCGAGTGTCAAATCGAGATTAAGTCCATTCTATAAAAAAGCGGTCCAATAGCTCGAGCAAAGACTGAGTCGAAGAAGATCGATAATGCACTTTAGGCACATCTGGGACATCCTTTAAGACCCCCTCTAAATCATGTCCCCATTTCGACTAGTCTATGGAAAAGCGTGCCACTTGCCGGTGGAACTGGAACATAGGACATATTAGGCGACTAGGCGGTTGAAATGGATAGCAAAGTCAACTGGAAAGCGACTTTAACATTACGATAAAGTGTAGATAGTCAAATGACAATATATATACACAAGTACAATATAAATGCAATATAATTATAATATAAAAACATTAACATTACAATACAATGCAATATAACCAAATGATAAATAAATATGTATAGATAAATATAATTTTGTACGATTGTTATTGTGACGCCCTATAACCAAAGGGTCCGTTGACCAACCATCAACCCCCGGAAAAATCATGGATATCGGGTGCCCCGATACCACTTTATTTTGTCTCGTTTGCCGGGATCCACAAATTTGCACTAAATGGCCACTCCGGGTCCATTTATCTATTTTCCTTCAAACATGCAAGATTATAGTAAAAACAACCTATAAGGTTTGTTACAACTCTCTTATAAGCTAAATCTGAGGGTAAAACTTGTTTGCTCATAAGGTTTACAAAAAGATTTTATAAGCCACAATCCGGCTTTTTTCACAATTGTGGTTTCGCATGAGGGCCGTCGACTAGTGTACTTCTTGCACCTGAAATATTTTCCCATATAGGGTGAGTCAACTAATAGAAAATTACTATAAAATGGCCCGCTAAATTGCACATCGATATTTCACACATTCACAACAATCATTCCTTACAGAATACGCACTTCTATCATGGAACATGTCATGAAATACCATATACCAATCATGAAATGAGATGTGACTCAATCATGTATCAAGCTCCGAGTCATTACCGACTCCACTACTCAATGTGATGCCAATGAGTAATAAACCACGAAGTCGATCTTGACTCTACCCGCCTTTACTATCTCCGTACATATGATAAATCTGTCGCCGATGGTCGCATCCAATGATCATTTTAAATAAAAATTTATTTCTGTTCTTTAAATCAAAACTTTGGATGCCATCTTGAATGAAACCTTTTCTTTACAAAACCATGTGTCTTTTGTGGGGCGAAGAATTTTTTGAAGTATCGTCGTGGAAGCCGCTGCGGCTACACTTTCACGAGGCTTTCACGGTGGCAGTATCAACCACATATCTGGGTCTTTCACGAGGTATCTATCCTGCTTGCTATCTCGACACATATTTTCATTTCTAAGTAATACCTTGATCGACTCACATTGACATCGTCCAACGGTACCGAGTCCACCAATCAATCACCAAACTCATTGTTGATTTATATCATGCATTCACACCCATGTCATGCGATGTCCCCGTGCATAATGCAATGCGATGTGCCACTACATGTCTATGTCATACCACAAATGTAAGGAATGTCATAAGGACAACTCAAACCACACAATTCATCATGTGTCATGGACATTTATCTTAATTGCATATAATTTCCAATTAAACTCATATCATGTCGATATATTTATGTACACATACATCAGCATGTTATCACACAACTACCACCAAGTATGTTATTCAAAATCAAGTAACAACGCCCTTGATCCTCGAGGCCAAGTGTGACATATACTATGTCTACAAAACAATCTACAAAACGGCCCCGAGACAAGCCATAAATAGGTTACCACTACCAGCCATCCACAAGCCTCAATCATGACCTAAACAGGACTTGGCGCAGCGCCCAATTTCGGGGTCTCTTTTTTTTTTTTTTCAGTAGTGGTGCACTTAGTGCAATGATAAATTACTAAGAAATTATGAGCACCAAATGCCATCCTCAGGCATATGATTAGTTTTAGACTCAGAGATCTTTCCATAGAGTCAAAAGTCATAAAACGGACTTCGGAAGGGGAAGTTATGGTCATCCGAAGTTGGCGCTTCATATGAGCAGAAACTGACGTGCAGAACTGACAGGTACCTACTGTCTTTCGTCTTTTTCGAATAAAATCTGAGCTCAGATTATAATGAGCCATATATAGATAGATTCTAGACTCAAGGGGCTTTCCGTAGAGTCTTCGAACGCATGAAACGGACTTCGGACGAGAAAGTTATGATGTCAAGAGGTTGGCTTGATCGACTCATTCCTGGGCGAGGTCGGCTCATGCGGCTCATGCGAAGGCTCATGCGGGTCATGCGGCGAGCTCACCATGCAGCTCATGCGAAGGCTCATGCGGCTTATGCGAAGGCTCATGCGGCTCATGCAAGGCTCACGCCGGCTCTGCGGGAGAGCTCATGCGGGAAGGCTCATGCGGGAAGGGCTCGTGCGGGAGGCTCATGCGGAATAGCTCATGCGGGAGGCTCATGCGAAGAGGCTCATGCGGGAGGCTCATGCGGAAGGCTCATGCGGAAGGCTCATGTAGGAGGCTCATGCGGAAGGGCTCATGCGAAGGCTCATACGGGGCTTTCATGCGGAAAGGGAAACCATGCGAGAGGCTCGTCGAGGAAGGCTCATGCGGGAGAGCTCTCTGCGGGAAAGGCTCATGCGGGAAGAGCTCATGCGGGAGGCTCATGCGAGGAAGGCTCATGCGAAGAGCTCATGCGGAAGGGGCTCATGCGGAGGCTCATGCGGGAGGCTCATGCGGGAGCTTATCTGGGAGGCTCATGCAGAGGGGCTCCGTCCTGGAGCTCTGTGCAGAAGGCTCATGCGAAGAGGCTCATGCCAGAGGCTCTTGAGGAAGGGCTCATGCAGGAGGCTCATGCGGAAGGCTCGGTTTGACTAGATAGGCTCGTCCTGACTCCTCATCCTAGACCCATATACAGGTAAAAGGCCATAGCAGAACGTAGAGGTCGATTTGGGTGATTCGAAAGCCCACATCAAGCTCACTGACGAGGCTACAATTTCTATCAAGGATGCTAGTCCAAATTCTCACTTTTCCTTAACCGAAATTCAGTCTCAAAGACTAGACGTCTCATAGGCTCCAAAACAGAATGCTACTTCCACACATTTCGTCATAGAAATTGAGTGGCCACACACACAGCTCATCCCGAATGAGGCTTGGCCTGTCGAGTTATCTCATCCTAGGAGAGCTCAGCCAAAGAGGTCAACTATCCTAAGAGGCTCAGCCAAAGAGCTCGGCCACCTGGCTCATTCTCTTGGTTGAGCTCGGCCACCCCAGCTAGCACTCTTAGACCTTCAAGTAAAAATGTCATAACTTGGGCTGTAAGTCAGATTTTGGTGATTCGAAGCCCACATCAAGCTCCACTTGACGAGGCTACGATATGGTAGAGGACCACAGGCCAATTCCTCTACTGCCCATTGAAAAATCAGTCTTAACATATGACTAGATGTAGAATTAGAGAAAACATTTACAGATTGTATTAAACATATGAAATGAGTTTAATTACAATTTATCTCCAATATATCTACAAAAACTGGACCTAATAGTCCAGCACAAAACAAAATCGGGTTTTACGCGGTACACAAAACACATAATAAGCCATGCTTGACCCATTCTTCTCAACTAAAGCCTCATGAGTGCCTTCTCTTGGTACACCTCCGATTACTGAAATGTTTTCCCAGCGGGGTGAGCTATGCCCAGTGGGAAGTCTCCTACAAGAGCTACTCCCACCTAAGTGCACATGCAATATGACATAATCCACAAAAATCATTCACACATTCATATAAAATAGCCATATCTATATATGAATGTCATGTCATCGTTTCAGGAGTCCTCAGGCTCCCTCACACACACCATTTTCATGCATGAGAGCCATTTTCAAAACAAAGCTTTTTGTTTTAAATCTTGGACCACCTCCCAGGAGTATCAAACCATTGGACCATCTCAGGGAGCTGCTTTCTTTGGACCTTCCTCCGATAGAGTTCATTTGGACAAACCTCCGATATTATTTATTGGACACCCTCCGATATAATTTATTGGACAATCCTCCGATATAATTTATTGGACAACCCTCCGATAAAATTTATTGGACAATCCTCCGATATAATTTATTGGACAACCCTCAGAGTAAAAATTTATTGGACAACCCTCCAAATAAAATTTATTTCATTCATGTGCTCTCACCTTGATTCTGTGATGTCCCAGTGCATGCGATGATAATTCAGTCGCGTAATATCTCATATTTACATGCATGTTGAAAACTACATGCAACAATTATATTCATGCTTCATCTCAAGCATCATGTTAATATATCAAGCATGAGTATATCAACATTAATATTCACACAATCTGCATGTTATTCAAACAAGCAATAACACACAACAAGATCATCAATATCAGATTCACATATCAGAAGCAAAATCAGTTCCAGAATTGTAGTTCTGGAAACTACACCAACACGGACCCAGAAACCGATCCCCATCGACACGGTTTTGTCGTTTGTTCTGGACAGCCATCTGAGTACACCTCGCAACCATGTCATGGCTCTGGAAATGAATTAACGAGTAGGAGAGAGAACCCCTACCTCAGTGAAAGATCCCTTCCTTTGCTTGAAACTATTAAGTTTGCTAAATCCACAGAACTCCTTGTTCTCTTTTCCCTTTTTCCCTTTTATTCTCTTCCGGTACCACCCACAGTTTATCTTGGGTGGAAGCTTCCTAGGTGTGGACACCTCATGCTTCTCTCCTCATGACACATAGCATCCCACATATGCGTCATGCCCACTTTTCTTCCCACTAAATTTCTCATGCAAAGCCCCTATCCAAGACACAATCTACTAACTTGCCCTCTTGCAAGACCACTTTCTTTCATGCCATGATTTAAAGCTTGACACTTGGCCTCACTAATGTACTTAAGTGTCACGCCTCAAGTGCCATGGCATGCAATCCTCATGCCACGTGTCACTTTCGTTAGATACAATTTTACCGAAATACGTGTAATTCCGACTTTTTCGGAATTCAACGAAATTCGACTATGTACCTAGATTTCGCGAGACGAACTTACTTGGTATGTCAGCGTCGTCATCGAGATCTAGAAAAATTCAGTTTTACGAAATTACCATTTTACCATTTTGAAAATTGTGAATTCAGGGGTTTCACATTCTCCCCCTTAAAGAATTTCGTCCGAAATTCACACACACATATACATACAATCACATGCACTTATGTAGCGATTCATTTACATTGATGACTAATCCATTTTAGCAAATGCGAAATAGGAAAGGATATAAATTACGCATCGGTAATCCTCATGCTCCCATATTGCCTCCTCCACTCCTCTGTTGATTCCACGGCACCTTTACTAGCCTCACGGTTTTGCGTGCAGCAAAACACGCTCTCGACTATCCATAATACGCACAGGTCCCTCTTCGAAGGTCCCATGCACCGCCAAATATCAAGCTCGCCAGTCCACTATATGGTGGATGCAGGTGTGCTTCTGACATGAGACATGGAATACCTCATGGACCTGATAAACTCGGCGGTAGTCTTCAATCGATGTCTGTTTGCCCTACCCTCTCGAGTACCTCGAAGGGCCCGATAAACCTCGGCGATACTTCCTTGTTTGAATCGACCCTCCTCTTTTAGGCATCACCTTTAGGAAGACATGATCACCGCCTCAAACTCTAGAATTAAACCATGGCTTATCGGCCATAACTCTTACGTCGGCTCGGCTGGTGAGAAGGCGTTTAGTATTAGACCTACTTTCGGTGGTGTCTGAGATCATGTCGGGACCGTGGTGGGCTCCTCTCCCACCTCCAGATCG
>JAEQBH010008245.1:0-90863 GCA_016808115.1 Tetrastigma voinierianum
CGCACACTTGGTACAAAACCAACTTTCAGCAAGATTGGACGCAATTTCCCTCCATAGACATATGGATGGATTAACTTAACTCAATGGGCTTTCCATAGAGTCTAAGAACACACAGAAACGGAGTTTGGATGAAGAAGAAGTTATAGCTATCCCGAAGTTTGAAGCGAACAAAACGAAAATGGCACAATATCCCCGAGCCATAGCGTGTTGTGCCCTATGGCAGCGACGGCCTTACTGGCACTTGCGTATGGCGTCTTCTTTGCATGCGTAGTATGCAGGCTCCCCTTTGCCCTATTTGTGCTATTTTTCACGAAAATCATCTGGAAGTGTCTATTCACCGTGACCAACGTCCCAATTTGGAGCCAAATTAGCCATAAACATGGCAAAACCACCTCGAAACACACATTTTCAAGGTATCACGACAATTTCGAAAACAAGCGATTTCAAAAACAAACCAACCTAGGTTTCATCAGGAGCGGTCAGCTGTTCAACCACGAAACTTCGGTCGATGTGGGAAAGCGTTGCCACACAATGCATTTTACGACTAAACGAAACTACCGTCCATTTAATGGCCCGCGGACGAAATTAATAAAAGTAGGAATGAACCTACAATCACTATACTTTCGACCCTAACCCAAACTACAGCATGAATAACCTGATACACTCCCTAACCTCGACTAGACTCCGTGAATAACACCGCATAACACAATCGATTAGCCATTCTACTTCTGAGAAAAAATCCAAACCATTGAACGGACTTTTGCACATGAATTAAACAAAATAGGATAAAACCCCTACCTCTCGGGGTCATTAAAAAATTCTCTAGAAGTCTCGTGACACTTTAAACTCAAACCTTTGATTTCCCAAACTCTCTACGCCAATCCTTGGCGAAATCTCTTGTTTTATACCCACGTGTAGCCCTCGTCGAGTAGATGAACTTTAGATCTTTGCTCGACGAGATCCGACCACTGCTCTTCAGAATTGTAGAAATTAGCTTCTCTCTCCTCCTCTCATTTCGCCGCACAGAAAAAAACTAAGTGGAAGATTTTTTTTTCTTCCTTTTATATTTCCTTGGACATGTGGCCCACGTCGCACCATGTGTCACTCAAATGTTCAATCATTTCTACTCCCGACACAATTTATTTTGTCTCGGTTCAAGTTTCAATTATCTTAAATGTACATCCTTTAAATATTTTCAATTTTCGAGATTTTTCTAAAAATCCCGTTTTTTGGGTCAACCCAACACTCGATGCCCCGAAAGTCGTGAAAAATTCTACTGTCTCAAAATTCAGTGAAATTCGCCTGGGTTACTAGATTTCACAAGACGAATTCAACGATGAAACTGCTGGCCATCCAAAATTTGTGTTCTGCATTTTAGTTTGTAATTATTTCTAAGAAAATTACCGTTTTTTCGAGGTTTCCAAAGTTAGTGATTCGAAAAGGAAGAGAAGGTCCTCGCTATATGAGACCTTATGAAATTGTGGAAAGAATCGGGGAGGTAGCTGTGATCGATCGAGGCTGCCACCCGAATCTCGTATCACATGACGCCTTTCACGTTTCTATGCTTCCTCGAAGTATATGGCGTGATCCTTCACATGTGTTATGATCAACCTGGGCTGAGTTGAAAGAAGACTTGACTTATGAAGAAAGATCGGTTCAGATTGTTGACTAAAATGATCAAGTTCTTCGAAACAAAGTAATTCCTTTAGTGAAGGTGTTGTGGATGAATCACGTGCAGATGAAGCCAAATACGGGAACGCCAAGACGTGATGCAGACTCGCATTCACATCTCATTTAGTCGTATGATATTTAAATTTCGAGGACAAAATTTTTATAAGGAGGGGTGAATTGTAAGACACTGAATTTACTATTTTCATGAATAGTAAATTTAGTTTTTTCGAGGTTATGTATTTGACTAAAACGGTCAATGAATAATAATTAAAACAAGCTTAGAAAATCGAAAATGTTCAGAATTATGTATTGAGTCTAAAAAAACTGAAACGGATTAAAACGGAATTCGTTTAAGGGGTTTTTGAAGCGTCCAACGATTTATGACAAAAAATGCCATTTTTACGAAATAGTTTTAAAAATATTCCTTGTACCCCTAGATTTTTTTTTTTTCCAAATGAGTTTAATTAGAGTATTCCATGGTCAATTTTATGATTGGACGATCATGGAATATTTTCGGAGTTTTTATCAGTATAGGGGCTATTTTCCTTCGCCGAGGTATTTAAGTCTATTTAATGAGTAAACCTAATCTATAAGCAAAGCAAGAACCAATAGAATGGTTCCATGTAAGTCATGATCCATGTGATTAAAAAAAACTACGAGAGCTCGATCCTTTGTGTTGTGAGGTAATGTATTTGGACGCCATCTCGACTGTACCCAACTAAGTATAAAAATATATATATTGTTTATATTTCACAGATTCGTAGAATGATGAATTTTGATTTGAAATTCCTCAGGGTGGACTTGATGTCTCGTAGCTTGATGTCGTAGTAAATGAACATTTTTGTAACAGAAATGTTTTTATTACGTGGGTTGTAAATTGGGAGATGTCCGAAAAAAAAAGAAACTCCCGCTAATTCTTTCTCAGAAAATGTTTAATCGTATAAAAAGGCGAATAAGCGAAAAATAAAAAATCTCTCACCATGTTTAATAAGGTTTTAATGGAGAGCATAACGAGCAAATGGGTTCGCCTATGGATTCACTTTGAAAAGGTTTAAAGAAATGTTTTTCCAAATCCAGAGTGCGAAAGGGTCCTCTGTTAGCAGGGAAATACAAGTTTGTCCCTTCATCACCTCTAAAATTTATATAGATTTTTCTTTCTGCGACAATTCAGACTTTCTTATTAAACGACTTATTCTCCACACGATAAAGACTTAAAGTTTTATTTTTATATATCCTTTAGGTTATAATTTTTATAAATACGTCTGTTGGTGATCTAAGTAGCGCTTTTCTTCTAAGATACATCTTAAGAATATCTTTTATTATATTTTTTTATAAGGCTTACATTTCTTTCTTTCGATCTTTTCTACTCATGTTTGTGGTGTAAATATATTTTTACAAAATCTGTAATGGCTCTTCTAAGGGTCATTATACTTTGATAACTCCAAAGGACACTTCTCAAAGGTCATTAATTTTATGATCTTTCCAAAGGTCATATTAATAATCTATAAATACCTCCCTCCTATCACCATTTGAAAACATCCTTCATTTGTTGTATCATCTCCCATGAAAATTTCAATCATTTTCTCTTCTATCAAACTCTCTTATTATCTTCTAGTTACAATTTGCAATTGTTTCACAACAGGCATGACATCCTAATTAAGTTGAGTAACTTGAGATTTTTATTTTGGCTTCTTATCTTTTCTATTTTCCTTTACCCTTCCTCTCACAACCACCCATCCGAACCCCCCGGGCCACCCTGCTGTTTATTTGGCCCCATTAGCATGAGACCCTAATTAGGCTAGGTGGGACACAATTGTTTGAATTTTTTTTTTTTTATTTGTTCTTTTCCTTTTCCTCTTCCCTTACTGCTTCGTAGGCAAGGCCGTGGATAATGATTGGACACTTGCATGGAAGGGGATATGCATACATCCATATAATTTTTAGTGATTCAACTTGTTTTTTTCCAACTTATCTCATACACTATCAAAGAGAACCAAGAATGTTTAAATTCTATAGATAAAAGAGATACGAGGAAAAGAGTGCTAAAGGAGAGAAGATACATGGAACTAAAAACAGAACAAAAGAATAAATAAGGACAACTCCATAATGTTCACTGGCTACGAAACTTGTGCAAACCCTACGTCATTCGAACTTGTATGTTTCTACCCACAACAAAGAATGTCTAGGAAGCAATGCCACAAACTTATTCAAGTTTCAAGATGCTCTATTTTTTTTTTTTTTTTTTTGGATGAGTGAAGGCAGAGATGATGGATTCATCAAAACTAACAGTTGGAGTCCGGCATACAAGGAGTATATAAGAAGGTCCCCTACCTAAGGGAAACAAAGAAAGAGAGAAGAAGGAAAACAAAAAATCATTTGATAATCCGCATCAAATCAAAAATCAACTCAAGGATCTAGATTACAAAGAAAACAGACCATCCTTTGAGCTGAGGAACTTTTGTTGTCAACAAGATCTAGCCTTTCTTTTCAAATGGTCCAGAAGCATGCCAAGTGGGGTAGCCCTCCATGCTTTTTTCCACTTCTTCCCTGCTTCACAATATATGAAATCAATATAAAATTTAATGAACCAAACAAGGTACCATGTGTATTGTACAATATTATACAATAATATAGAGATCATAATTTCTTATAGAAGCTTTTGGCAAAAATTCATTTCTTTTATCAAAAAACTAGTAATTAGAATACAAGCAATAGGTTTTTGCCTTGCCAATAAATGTTTCTTATGCCAAGAATGTGAGGAGACTCTGGATCTTCTTCTTCATCCTTGTGTACAGCCAAGGGTAGTGTGAGAGTTGCTTTTTGCTCTATTTGGTATATCTTGGGTAATTAGTTTTTTAGTACTTCTTTTGGGTTGGCATGGGTTATCTTCTTTTATACTCTTTTGCTCTATTCCTTTTCCCTTCCTCTCACAAACCATAATCTCCACCAATTTAATCTGAAGCCCCTGGCCACCCCTCCTATCTATGTGGTTTATTTGCTAATTAGCATGACACCCCACTAAGCAAGGGTTTGAGGTTTTATATTTTATTTGTTCTTCTTTTCTTTTCTTCCCCATACTGTTTTGTAGGCAAACTTTGGTGGATATGTTTGGGCATCACATTTGTTTGGGGGTATATATATATATATATATATATATATATATATAGAGAGAGATATATATATATATATATATATCTATCTGATTTTTAATGATTCTATTTATTGTTTCTAACTATAATTTTCTTTTGTAAAATTAAATAAAGTCAAATAAATAAAGCATACATGATTCAATATATTATGCTAATCTGTGCATAAACAATTGATTAAAACTAGAATTTCTCTCCAATTTGATATGCAAGAATAATAACGAAAAGGTTTAAATAGCAAGGCAAAATCTCTTCAAATACAGGATGCTGCACAATACAAAGATAAGAAACAAGTTGCAAAGTCATACCTTCCTGCCATTGGGACCAAGCCCCACCTTAGCGGTATTAGACTCAACTTGTGTGGTATTAGACTCCAATTTTAGTGTTAAAAAAGGACAAGAAAGCTCTAATTTATTTGAATGAATTTTTTCCTTTCTTTCCTAGTCAAATTTTACTACTTTGTTAAGCTACAATACCCTAAAAACATAGGCACTTCCGTAATGGGTTCATGTTATATAACGTAGTTGTCTAAATTGTGGGTTGCTGTGCCTGGAAGGCAAAGGCTAAAAATCCATGTCCTCGTCTTGGCTTGAGAAGGAAATCCGAAGGCTCGAATGCTTTAACTGATTACAATAAAAGGCAAAAGGGCGGGGGTGGGGACCTAAAGTCTAGGGTAGTCTACCAGCCATTGGCATTTATTTTTCCCAGATTTTTTTTTTTTACTCATTATGGTTATGGTCTTGGTTATACCTTAGGGTACTTTACCAGCCATTGGCATTTGTTTTTCCCTTGGGGCTTTTTTAATTATTATGGGCAAGGGTCGTAGTTACACCACTTTGACCTGGTCTCGGCAGGATGACTGATTTTCATCCTTAAGCTTTGATATATCCACTTTGGAGTAGTAGTAGTATAATAATAACAATTTTTTTTTGGGATGGGGAAAGAAGGAAAATGTCATTAGGAAGGGGCTAAAAGCTCAACCCCAAGGAATGTATATAGGGAGTATTACAAGGGGTGGAGCCAAACGGCTTTTTTTATGCATAAAAAGGAAAATGTCATTAGGAAGAGGCTAAAAGCTCAACCCCAAGAAATGTATATAGGGAGTATACAGGGGGAGCCAAATGGCCTTTACAAAAAAATAAAAATAAAATAAAGCACAAAAGGTCTCACCAGCCTCCAAAGCTGCCAATCTAGCCAAAATGTACTAGCTTGCTAACAAGGGTTCAGAATTTACAACCAAACTTGTCCAAGAACAAAGAGAAAACACAGAAGCTCTTTCAGCCTGTTAAGAGAGAACTCTTCATTTTCAAACACCAATATATTCCTTTCAATCTAGATTGCCCAAGAAAGGCACAGGGGCAGCCCCACCAAACCTTTCTTTTTGTCCTTTCTAACAGCGATTCTATACCAACCAATAATCAAATCTTGTCAGGCAAAGAAGCCATCCAAGTACTCCCTCATGGCTACAACAGAGAGGTCCATATGTCCCAAATCGAAGGATACTGTCCAGCAAATGCCTTCATCATTCCAACCAAGCTCCTGCCAAAGAAGCCTACTTTGGAGGGACATGATTGATTCCATAACATCTTGTTGGGAAAGGGTTGCCCCTACTCCCTTCAAGACATCAAAACTGATTTCATAGAGAAGAGGCTGTCTGTTCGTCAAGTTCTACACCATTATGTCCTTCAGGGGTTGATTTTTATCTTAATCACAAATGATAAGGCCCTCCACCTCACGCATTTCCCAATCATTAATAGGCCTTTAAAACAAAGGTTCCACCTCCCTTCCTCCGTTAAAGGCATCCGCACTTCCTTCACACTTGCCCCTTCGTTGACCCAGCCATCGCATAAAATGTGGGGAACAACACACCAAGGGGTCTTCTCACTTACACCAAGCATATTCCCAAAATTTTACCCCACGTCCATTCAAGGCTACTGTTCATTTTTAAATGAGAGGTTTCCTTGTATATTTCTTTCCATATGCCCACCCCATAGCTTCCTCTCACAACCTTTGAAATCCAGCCCCCTTCTTCTAACCCATATTTCAAGCTGATAAAGGCCTTTCCAAAGAGTATCAGTTTCAGCCCCATTTACTCAATAAAGCCCTTTTGAAGATGGTGAGTTTTGAAATCCCCAAGCCTCCTTTATCTCTGTTTGAGCATACAATCACCCATTTTACATTGGTTTTTCTTTCCAATGTTCTAAAGGAAATCTTTTGGATTCTTTCTAGTCTTGCACTGACAGCTCTTCTAATTCTGAAAAAGAGACATGAGGTATGTGGGGCAGGAAGTGTACTCTGTATAAGAGGTCTTCCCTCTTGGAAATATATTGCCTTTTTCTAGGAAGACGTTTCTTCGAAATTTTTCCCCTCACAATGTCCAAAAACAACGGTAGCTTATGCTTCGCACCAAGAGAAGCCCTGGTGCAGGTCGTTGGCAAAGACCCTAAGTTACACCCAAACTCCAAAGCCAACAACCTGTGGATTCTCCATCCCACACAGGCAAAATAGAGCTTTTTTTTCAGATTTATTCTCATTCCAAACAGAGCCTCAAAACATAAAAGGAACCAACTGAGATACACAATTAGTCCCTAGAGTCCTCACAAAACATTGGGGTCTCGCCCGCGACTAATAGATGCGCTACTTGCACCTCATTCACACTCCTACCCCTCATCTTATACCCAGAGAAGAAGCCACTTGAAGCTGCCTTCTCCATTCCCATCACAAAAAGGTACAGGGACAAAGGGTACCCATGTCTTAGCCCTCTGGAATTGTGGAAGAAGCTGACGGGACTGCCATTTATCAAGACGGAAAAGGTGGAGGATGCACACCTTATCCATCCATCCATGTTGCTCCAAACCCAAACTCGCCTGGTTTAGAAAATAAAGTTCTAGCTTATATTATCATGTTCTTTCAATATCCAAAACCCTCTTTCTTTTCCTTTTCTCTTAAATTAGAATCTACAATTTCATTTGCAATCAAAGAAGCATCCAAAATCTACCTCCTTCCACAAAAGCATTCTAAGCTACATTTATGATCTTGCCCATATTTTCTTAATTTATTGCCAACTACTTTGGCTATCCACTTATAGAGATTCCCTATAGCTGCCATGGCCTGGAAATCTTAAGTCTTTACTCCCTTTCTGGGGCACTAGCACCAAGAAAATAGTATTCAGTTTGGAATGAATCTCCCATTGGTATGAAATTTTCCTCGAACATCGTCATAATCTCCTCTTTTATAGTATCCCAATTAAACCGGCAGAGGTTGTCGTGTAGCCATCTGAGCCCTCGAGCCTTGTCCCTGTTCAAATTACAAAGAAATGCTTTTATCAAGGTTTTTTTCCTTAAGCTGAATTGGCCATCCCGTGGAAGAAGTTCATTCTTGTCACCTTCTTGTGACAGCTTCCTTGATTGCCTAAGAAGTCTCCTTCATTAAAGCCCACTTCTTATACTCAACCCCATAATCACCCTTTCCTCCAAAGAGAGAGGTCTCTCGCTTTCTAGAACGCCCTCCTAGTATGCCACTCCTTTCTTAGAGCCGAGTACTTAATTTCCTCCACCTTCCCAACGACTACTTTATTCTAGGACTTGATAAGAGGTTTGAGAGCCTTAACCTTCTTAACCAGGATGTAGCCATTGGAACTACTGAATTTAAGCACTTGCCACCAAGTCTTAACTAGGTCCTTAAAACCCTCAACCTTTAGCCACATCTTCTCGAAGTAGAAGGGGATCGAGCCTCTCACAATACCCTCACCCTTCTGCACTGAGTAGTGGTTCTAAGTGGCTTGGGCGGATGCGAAACAGCCCCTCCAAACGGTGATCTAGCCTTGGTGACCATAATAAGTCCAACCCGCCATTCTTTGATTTTTTTTTTTCGCCTCTCTCCAAGTGAAGGAACCTCTTGCAAATGGGATTTCCTAAACCCTAACTGCTTTGTATATCATCTAGGAAAATCTTCATGGCCTCGCTTCCTTTCCTCCCTATTTTACGTCTAGGGAACTCAAGTAAAGTTGAAATCACTCTATTTTTAGCTTCATCAAGTCGATAAGCCAAGTTGTGATCATGGAATTTTTTTATAGGTAAATAATTTTTTCTTGTGTCCACATCGACTCAAACCTAGAACCCCGCAAGCCAAGTTTCTCCATTCCTTCCTTACCACTTGAGCTTAGGGCCTATGGGCTTGTTATCATGAGAATTCTAATCCAACATGTTGCTAACTCGATCATCTACATCTCCTTCTTCACTTCATTAGTTAGGTAATGCTTTCTCTTCCATTGATTGTTGGTTTCATAGCCTAGGCCCATTTTAAATAATTTCAATTAAATTTATGAACCATTTAATCGAAGGGTAGAACTAATGATATGATACTGGTCAATTAGAGGAACCAAAATATTTGTTTGCTCATCCTCTAATCAGAATAGGGGTCGGTTATAATTTTGTGATGCAGTACAGAAAAGAAAAAGCAAGGAGAGAAGTATATAATTGAAAGTACCCAGGAATGGCTCTAGAACCTTAGGCTTCACACAAACATACCATTTCGCTTTCATTATTATTATATTTTTTTGATAAGTAACAAAGATATAAGAAAGCTCAAATAGCAACTTGGAATTATATTGATAAAAAAAAAAATAGCAACTTGGAAATTACAAGAGGGCAATTAGCCTCCTAAGACTGCATAAGAACCAGCTTAAGATAAATGAAAAGACCCTACTCTAACAACCCACACACTCAATAAACACAACCATAGTCAAAGGACAATCCGGTATAGGACAGGATTAATCTTCAACCAAAGAAGGAAAACAAAAAGCCTTCTCCATGTGTATGGAAATGTCTCAACTCTTAAAAGGGAGAATTATCTTAGCCTTCCACTGTCAAAAATAAGCATAAAGACCTGCTTGCCATACTTTTTCTGTTTCTGACCTACCAAATATCCTTTTTGAACTGAACAGATTCTCTCACACTAACCTCAGATTCACCTTAACTAACTAAAAGGATGAAGTGACATTCCTACGATGAACTCGTCTTTACACAATGAAGAAGGTGGTCCACAGTCTCCTCACTCTCATGACAAAGGTAGCACCTATTTGCAAGGGTAAAACCCCTTTTATGAAGTTTGTGAATACTTAAAAATTTTCCCAAATTGCTTCCCAAGTGAAAAACAAATCTTTGACTACACACACGACTTCCAAACCAATGGCCAAAGGAAAGACTCAATGATTCTAGACTTCAAGTCCGATACATTGACTGGACTAAGAAGATGGAAAAATTCAACTATTCTAGCTGTACAAGTCAAAGCCATTTTAGAAAGGCATTAATACTGTTTGAACATGATCTGAATTTCTGCTAAAAACGATACACTGCAAGAACATTTGAATACATGGATGGCTATCAACCCCACCCTAGTCCACATCCTCAAAGCATGATGTACACAGATGCACAAACATATTCATTAGGCGTTTGCATCAAAATATTTGGAAATGGAACATGTCCTTTTCCTTACGTATCCTTATTTAATATAGGCAATAAAAGGACCTGCATAAGAGCACTTAAAAGTAATAAAAACAATACGCATGATGCACATGACATATAGAAACAATGCCCAAGAAAGCTAGGCAGTAAGGAGATAAGAAAGACCTTTCCCTTACTTGACAGATAACTAATCCTTTTTTTCTTTTTCTTTTTTTTTTTTTTTTTTTTTTTTTTTTGAGGAGGGGGAGGGGAGAATAAGTAATGAAAGAAAGAGAGCAGTGTAGAAGACCTTTTTTGTCAACCAAACTATAAAATCAAGCAGACATGAAGTGCTGATCTTCTGTATGCAACATGTCTCAATTCACAAAGCATACTTGAAGAAGAATACAAGTCATACTCAAATGAGAGTGGTGTTGTAGATACGTCTCAAAAAAATAGAGAAATGGCAGCCATAAGTAACCCCATTGGAGTCTATGCACAAAAACACAAACATTGGTTTAAACAAACGGGCAACAAATACCCTAACTGAGTAACTTCATGACTTTCTCAATAATGGCCATTTTAGATACAATATCATCAGATGAACAAAAAAATAGAAAAATAGTGAATATCACAAAATGAACAAATATACACATAACATACAAATGATAAATACTGATGTATGACTGTATGAGAGGAAGAGAGAGGACGGACCATCGATGGAAAGAAAGCCTCTGAGGCGTCACATGTCACCGAGGGCCCCATGCTTCAAGGTTATAGAAACCCTTGCTCAAGCAAGTAATAGACAAGAAGGGTGTGGTAGTTTGTGCGGTGCCATCTTTAACATCTACAACATAAAATTAAAATTCTTTGGTTAAATACCCAATAGTAGGAGTAGCGTTTGGCTTTTAAATTTGAAAGCAAATTGTTTCAATTCAACTATTTGTTTTTCTTCATGACTTATTATTGAATTTTGAAATTTTTGGTTGAATAGAAAAGGCTAGAATATTTGGCTTTGGCTTTATTTAATACTTGTTTGAATTTTTCTATTAGAAAAACTAGATATCATAATGTAAAAACCATATTCTTTATGATCCAATCAAATTCTCATGATCCGCTTTATGATAATTAAATAAAAACATATATATTTTAAATTTTATTGTTTTCAAATTTTAGATAAAAATTAAAGATTGATTTTTCTACCTATTAAATACTATTGAGAACAAAAAAGCATAAGATAGCCTAGATGTCTATAATGACAATTACCATTATCATGATGAGATGTTTGGGAAACATCAGAAGCATCATCAGTCTTGTGTAGCAGGGGCATGCTTGGTCTGAAGAATTTAGTTTCTCCACCCGGAAAGTGGCCATATATAAAATGGAGCGGAGAGGAGTAGGGTTAAAGATGTCGTCTGATAGTTGCTCTAATGGTATATCTGGTGCTGTTAAGAAAGGCATCATGATGCACATCTCATGCTCACCCAACTCAACAACTAATCCACTTTGTGGATACCCATCACGGAGGTAATAATCCCCGCTACACCCCTCTGTCAAACTTGATACCAGTAGGACTCCCGTCAGAAGGGATCCAGGCTGCACCCAGGTGCTGAAACTGAAAGTAGATGAAGATGTCGTCGTATGCAGGCACAAACTTGCCACTAAACAAAGGCCTCAAGGGGTACGGGACGGGTACCTCATCGACTGATTTCCCAAGAAACTTCCATATTTTGTCATTAACATTGTAAGAAAAGTAAAATTCGCCATCGCCACACAAGCTCCAGGCCAACACATAAAGGGTGGTTCCCACAACAGAGTATTAGCTACATCAAAAGGTGAAGAATCATAAAAAGCTGCCCCACGGAAAGGGGCTCAGGCAGGGCCTCCCATTGTGTGTCTGTATCCGATGACGGGTCATAAACCTCAAACGTCGGTGTAGGTGTGGCAGTTCACGGTGTCTGTGCCAAGGGTTTTTCAACAGCACGTAAAGTCTTACCTCCAATCTCTGTAACAATGGGGGTTGGTTTGCTGCCAGCATCGAGATAGGATGCTTACGTAAGAGGGTGATGGAGTCCGGCCCCCCGGTGAGATCTGAAACGTAGACATGAGGGGAAATCCCTCTATATCCAAACGACTCATCAAGGCGCAACTTTTTCCTATCACGAAGCATTTCTGGTGATAATCCTACGCGTGGTTTTTTACCGCCGACCATGTAGGTTAAGGTCTCTTGCTTACGAAAAAGCGCATTCCAATGGGTAACTCCTCCTCCACCAAATTGACCACTTTGAACACCGGCAATGGTGGCAGCTCAGAATAGGGATTGATTTTCAATTTGGTAATGTCGATTAGCAGCAGACGTTGGGGAGTGGCTGCCAACAACACGCCTTCGCCTTCCATCTTCTTTCTTCTTCTTTGCACAAGAATTTTCCTTCTTCTTTCTACTCTGCACAAGAATTTCTCTATCTCCTTCTCTTTCTAGGGTTTGTTCTTCTGGTTGGGATTTGAGGGCTTGTAAGAAAGAAAGGAGAAGACGAGGGTTTGAACCAAAGAAAACAGAGTTTTTTATAGAAAAATCTACTGCGCCTTCTATTTCTTTCTTCTTTTGCACAAGAATTTTCCTTCTTCTTCCTGCTCACTTTCAAGAATTTCTCCTCTTTCTAGGGTTTGTTCTTCCGATTACTTAGGATTTGTTGAGGGGCTCGTAAGGGGAAAAAACGAGGGTTTGAAGTTTGAAGAAAGAAAACTGAATTTTATAAAGAAAAATTCTACTCTTACCTAAACAATTACGTTATACCATACCGACGTTGTATTACCGTTGGATGAAAATAATCCACGCCATCAGAAATAGATAATTAATGAAAATTAAACTGGGGCCATGTTTTCCAAAATTCTTTAATAGTCCCCAAAATACAAAATTCTTGTAAAAGATATAAGTTTGTAAATAATGGATATACCCTTAATGTTTTTTTAATGAAATAATTTCTTATGTGGTCAATCACTTGAAAAAATATATATAAAATTTTTAAAAAATTAGTTAAATCAATTTGTTTAGTGTTCATCATTTCTCTACTCATGTGGCAGAGGGTTTAACATTTCGAAAAGACAGGATATAAGAAGGAAAATACCAAAATTCATATTAGATTATCAATGAGAATAGTTTATAACTAAAGTGTTTATCTTAAAAATCATATTTTTAGAAAAAAAAAAACTTCATACTTTTAGATTTGTGCTAAAAAATAATCATATAAATATCAATTATTAAAATTTCAAATTCTCAACAAATTTTATTCTATCAAAAATCAACGTATTTCTTTAAAAGAAAATCAAATTATTTCACAACTTTTTAAAAGTATTTTAAGATAGTAACTTTTTTTATTATTGGGCGTTTTATTCCTGATGTAATAAATTATTACCATTGAGGCTTAAACTTGAGACATTTTCCTTCTAAATGTGCTTGTTATTTTAAAACTTTAAATATTCTATAACATGTAGATATTTTAGATAGCATATAATATTTTCAGTTATTGTAAATTATCATTTTAAAATTTTTCATTATTTCTTTTTAATTTCTATATTTAATAATGAGAAGAAAGTAAAGTTATTTTAAAATAAGGAGAATATGGTAATTTATTAATTAAATTTGCAATTCAAGGTTGTTAGGCATTTCAAATATCAATTTCCTTTATATTAATTTTCAAAACTTTGTAAATATTGGAGCAAATTTTGGAGGATAAATGACCTATTCTGAATTTTGGTAGAATAAGAAATCTCTCTCTCTCTCTCTCTCTCTCTCTCTCTCTCTCTCTCTATATATATATATATATATATATATATATATATATATATATATATATATATATATATATTCTTCTCCTCTTCATTCTCTTATCCTTCTTATTTTTGTCAAATGTATCATAATTTTAAAATAATACATCATAAGTTTAAAAATAAAAAAATTGATTTATGAATAAATTTAATTATTTGAAAATTTTAAAATGTTTTTAGAAAATTGATATCTTTTTCTTAAAAACAAAATGCCAGAAAATCATATTGTGTGGAAAATTTCCTTTGGAAAAACAAACTCTAAGGATACTCCACTTATGGCATTTGTACTACATAAAGTGTTTTGAAGCTGATTCGAGTATATGACGAAGATATCTTGAAATCGTATCATATTTAGATTAATCATATTAGGTGGTGGGTATTGGAGACAAAAAAAAGCTACTGTAATTTATGGGGCTAATATTGACCTAGAAATATATAACATTGTCATTAACAATGTCAATAATGAATCAATTAGACAGATTAACTATACTGCTGTGGATTATGGTTTAGTTTATCAAATGATTTTGTAAACCCGAAACAAGCTAATCAATTTGAAGATAAATAGTTATACGTCTTAAACGCATTTGATGGAAAGTTTATCCAAATCAACACCTCATTTTCTTCAAAGCCCGCTCTCATAAAAATCTATCTTTTGAAAATAATTTCCTTAATCTGTTCAGAGTATAGACTCATAGATGTACAGTTCTTCTAAATATCGATTAATTATTGAAGATCATATTCAAAAAATTGTTTTTGCCATAGACCACCTTGATGTTCCTTTCTTGTATCAAACTCAATTTTCATATCTTGTAAGAGAGATTTTATAAAAAAATAGCTATAGAAAAGTAAATCATGATAATCTTGAGAATCTTCTTATGGAGATTTGAGATCCTCCACTAGTATAATAAAAAAAAAGTAAAACAAAAAGAGAGAATTCAAAAAGTTTGTACGAAATGTATGTAAAAGAGTTTGTGTACAACAAGTTTGTAAAAAAATGAAAAGAAAAAAAATTCAAATCAAGTTCTTCTTTGTCTTCTTGCTCAAAGACCAAGCAAAATGTAGCGCGTTAAGATTAAAAGAATGTGGGTACACATATCGTAGAAATTAGGGATGGTAATTCGTGTTAATGGATCGTGTTAGGTAATAGGTATCCAAATCGTAAGTATTTGTCAACATTAATCCAACTTTCGAACACAATAAAATAATTTTACTGTATTAAAAAAATATTGAAACGCGTCTAATTATTAATTGGGTGACATGACATGTATAGCCGCTATTGAATAAGCGCCATTTAAGTTTATATTTGGGTCAAAACAAATAATTAATCTATTTTGACATGAATAACCCATGAAAATGATACAAATTTTAACATATTAAAAAATATACCACCAACAGTAGAGTAACTTTATGATAAAACAAAAATTAGATAGAGTTTAATCATGAATTACATATTGAAATTGATAAATAATAGCTACTAACTTGAATATTTAATTAATATGATTTCTTAAGAGTTTAACTTTTAGGACCAATGTCCTTAAGGGCGTAGATATGCTCCTCTCTTGTTACAGATAAGATAGTCACCATAAGGTTTTTTCTCTCTTCAAACTCCCGTTGCATAATCCATCAAAATGGCAACAAAGAGAGTCCAAATAAAATGACTAAAAATTTAAAGCAAAATCAATATTGTCGATATTGTGCACACACTTATTAATGCTAGAGTAATAAGTTTGTGAGATAATGCTAATTAAACACCTATTATGCTAACCCTACGATTCATTTATAAAAAACCCATTACCATGTTGAATTTAAATTTGGCAGAGATTCAAACTAATCTTTCGATGCATTTCATTTCTAGAATGATCTTATTTAACGGAATCAAGACATGTTGAATCGAAAGTCATATAATAAAAAATGGTAACATATTTGATGTTTATGTCCCGGACACTATATGGACAGAGTAAAGAAAAAAAGGGTAAAGAAAGTTCACATATATATAAAATAAAAAACATATATATATATATATGAAGCAAAGTAAAAGAGCACCATACTCTAAGTAGATTCATAAGAATCCTCAAGTTCTCTCTTAAGCTCACATATTCGTCATTACAACCGAATTTTAACAATCAAGTAACATGTCTCCCAATAGTTGAAACAAATTATGGAGTTCTTTTGGGAGAAAATAAATAAATATAGTTATCACTAATGCAATCAACTCTTTCCTTTCTTTTCATTTCCTTCCTCCATTTTCTCTAAAACCAAACATTGAAATGTATAGACTCATGCATGCACTTCATAGAACCAAAAACAACACAAAAATATAAATAAGAATCACAAAAACACACACCAAATAGATTCTATGAATTCAAAACCATCACTCTGACTCTAGGTTTACCACGACGAAATTTCAAATTGAAAAAAAAAAATTTATATATATATATATATATATATATATATATTGTGATGCCTCAAATCCAGGAGTGTCGTTAACCACTTTCGTCGACACAACGGAATATCTGTGTCTCATATCATGAGACGTATCACGTAGTAAAAACGGCCATGGGCTGCCTTACATCAAATGCTAAATCGAGAATACATCAACTATATAACAATAGTTCAAGAGTTATTACATTACTCTCTTAACCAAAACATATATCGAAATTACAATTTTAATACATGTTATACAAAATATAAATAATAAGCGACATATTACAGCAGCTGACCTCTGGCTTAGTCCTCTGTCACACTCCTGTACTAAACTAATGATCACTCGTGAGGTGGCTTGATGCCCGATAGTGATAATTTCCTACATGGGTTACTCATTTGCTAAGTCTTGCGTGTCGTTTCAAAACAAACGCTTTTTCGAACAAATACATTTATCTTACTTGAATGTCTACGTACTAATCCACATTAATACCGAGTCCTCATGACTCCCTCACACATGCCTAAGCCAAATGCGAGAAAAACATCGTTTTCAAACAAAAACTTTTTGTTCTTGAAAACACACTACCGAGTTTTGGTAAATATATTGGACTACCCTCAGAAGTGAATTCTTTGGATCATTTTTCGAGATAGTCGTACTGGGTCGCCTCAGGAATATGAACTATGGACTACTTTCCAAGGCAATTCTTGAAAATCTTGCTAAATTCCTTTCACAACCATTTTCACTTTTCTTTTTATTTTTCGTGTCATGCACTTACTTTATCGTTAAGTGTAGATTATATGGAATGCATTATGCCAATTCCAAACAATTCGTCTTAATATATTTACGTCATTATATTAACACAAATTAACTCCATAAATCATGTTATTCAATTTACAACCAATAATACAAAATTATTCCTTTGTGACTAATTAAACAATCAAGCAATTCATTTTGAATCACTTGAGAGCCACATGAAATCATGACATATCCACATGAGCGGTGAAGCCCAAGTGCCGACCGCGTTCCGCGGCCCTAAATAAGGATTTTCTCACGCTCGGTTCAAAGATTTTGAGGCAGATAACACGACCGTCGAGACTGACAAATCCTCATCCAATTAAGATGACTCTTAGCGAAGGAATAAACAGTAGGAAAAGATCACCCACCTCTTGGGGAGTTGTCCCGAACTCTGAAATTGGGGCTCGGACACTTAAGCGACACAGCGTAGAACAACTTTGCTTCTTGCTCGGTCGAGCCAGACGGTCAGAACAGAAATCTAGAGAGAAGTCACTATTTCTCTCTCTAAAATGCGGATCTCACACCCTGCGCCGTTTTTGTTTAATTGGGAAGAAGAAGGTGTTCTTCTTTGTCTTATTCGCTTTACTCTTTTAAATTAATCACTCATTTGTCCTTTAGTTTGGATTTTTGACATATGGCTTAATCTAAGTCATTCATATCCATCATCTCACTAATCATGCAACATGTGTCATATGGGTACATGTAGTAGGTGACTTTTGTCACATCACATGTCTTACAATAGATCATAGGGCACGGAGCACGTGCCTCGAAAAGCGTGAAATTCGGTATGTCGAATTCGGCGGTCGGCGTGTGGCTATGTGCGAGGCAGTTCCAGCGGTGAAGTCCAGTTTAGATCATCAGCAGTCTAGAAAATTTTCGGATTTTAACCGAAATTACCATTTTACCCATTTTCAGAAAATTAGGACTTTCTCGGGTTTTACATATATAATAATAATAATAATAATAATAATAATAATAATGTTAGTTCCTTCCAATTTGTTTTCTTAGATATCTTGAATAACATCTAGGCATGTTTAAAATGAATCATTTTTGAACAAAAATTTGTTTCTACAATAGAAAATACACATCTAAAACATAACACTAATGATTACTATTCATTTGGAATCCAAAATGTGGTTTTGATTGCAAAATGTCTAAGCCTTTGAACCAAACAACAAAGGCTAAACAACGCCCCCCTCTCCCTCTCAAAAAAAAAAAAAAAAACAGATTGCCAAAAGACAAAGGTTAAGAATTATAAAAAAAACAACTAATAATAAAGAGTTTTAGAAGAAGTTTGAATTAGAAAATAAAAAGAGATGAAATAAATAAATAACAAAAATACTTACCAATGTCAAACATCAAGGTTCATATGTGACAACTATTTCTACAAAAAAAAAAATTACAATCTTTACAAAATTCTCCTCAAAAATACGTTAAAAATTATAATTAGTTATAAAAAAATCTTGTTTCTTTTTTATGTCTAGACTCCATTGAGCCTTAATGGTCAATGTCATCAACCTCAATTGTACCTACAAAAAAAAAGTTATAAACATTTATAAAAATGAATGTTATGACTAAATATAGATAATAAGAAATTTATTTAATTTAAAACAACACCACAAACCATCATGTGTTTTTTAGCATTAAGCTGAGTCTTTTACATCTATAATATCTTCGGTGAGATCATTCAAACATAAATCAATGTTGCCTAAATTAAAATATATCACAAATTAGATTATCTTGATTATATTTACAAATATAATTTAAAAATAGGTCAACAATGTATAACTATTGCCTTTTTCTCCAAACAACCAATCTCTAGTACATAGTAAAGCAGCATTTCGGGCTTTAAGAGAACTTCAGGCATTGATCAAGACCATGATTACCAATGCTAAAACGATACAAAGCAACAATAGATATAAGAATCTTAGTACATCACGAGCCATGCGAAAGTTCTGAATAGCAAAAACTAGTTGACTTTCCAAAACTGAGAACAATTCATGTTTGAGTTTCACTCAAGTCTTAGCTCACCCAGTACATATCAAATTTACGAATTTTGTGTGCCCAGAGACTCTTGACATTGAATGGTGAAATTCCTACATCATAGAAATAAAACAAATGAATTGACCATGATAAATTAAATTAAACATCAATTATTAATACTTTTTATTTTAAAAAGAAAAATAACATTACCTTCAATGTATCTACCTTCCCATTTAGCTCTAAATAATGCTCCAGTATCTTCAATAATATCAATATCTTTTCCCGCATAAGATTTTTTAGGAGTACGAGAGTTGTTCACTTACTCATTAAACAAAGAAACCAATTTCTCGCGAACATGAATAGTCTCAATATTACCACTTTCATAAAGTTTCATATAACTAAATTCTACAAATTGCATCTTGAAACAAGGATCTAACACCACTGCAATTGCTAATATCAAACTAAATTTTGACTAGTATTTGGGAATTTGGTATACATTTACAAGCAGCCATTCTTCTCATAAAACTATCGAGAACTTTCCTTTTTTTCTTCAGTGGAATTGAACCTGAACAAAAAGAAAAAATACAGTTTTAATTGTAGGAATTGCTATTTCCGGAAAAGATACGAGTAACATCATAAAGATTTCTAAAAACTTGTTGATCTTTATATTCAATCCATTCTTTTGAGAGGACAATGCTTGTAATTGGAATCAATTAATTGTAAATAACAAAAGGCCAAAGGCCTGATAATAGTATAAGGCATTTTTAGTCATAAGATATGTTGCATTCCATCTAGTAGGAGCATCTTGGACCGATCCTTTTTTAGCGTTCTAGGAAGCATGTTTGACACATTCAAAAATTTTGTTTTCTCACTTGAGAACCTTTAACTTACTTTATACTTTCACGAGCCTTAGTTATAGCTTCATCAATTTCTTTCAACCCATTTTGCACAATTAGATTGGGACATGAGCAATGATAGATATGGCGGTGTTCACCACCACACAATAGTGAATCTATTATGTTCAACTAGCATTTCAACATCTCAACAAATGAATCATTATTGGAAGCATTATCCAAAGTGATGGAAAACAATTTTTTCCCAATTCCCCATTAAGTTAATAATGCATGTATTTTCTCAATCAAGCAAATACTAGTATGTGTAGGTAGCATAAAACAAAAAGTTCATAATCATTTTCTATAACCTCCACTCATGGTCAATGAAATGAGCTGTGATGCATAAGTACCTATATGATTAGATGTGTTTTCACAAGTATGTTCTGATTGGTATGAGTGAATACACCTTGCTTTGAATGTGGCTTGATTGAAAAAAGTGAATCGTGCAATTATGAGAAAATTTTGATTCAATGTCGCAACATGCTTATTCTCTGTCGTGGCATTATTGTTAAACTCAGTCTCAACATTGTTTCTTTATGTCACGACAAAGGACTGATTTAGCCATTTGAAAGTAGTTGGGAAGTTTGTCTCGACACAATTTATCTATGTCGCGACATAGGTTTACTTGAACATCAAATTTTCGTGTCAGAGCATACTTTTTCTACGTGTGTGACATAGTGACTTTAGATTCAAAGATTGCAAAGAACACGTCACGATAATATTTCTCATTGTCACGACGCCGGTAAAACTGAACATCACATTTGATCATTGCGACACATTTTCATGTCATAATAAGGGTACCTAGCTTACAAGTAGTACCAAATTTCTCCCTTAATTAATTCTTGTGTTTTGCGACACAATATTAAAGGGGAGCAGAGCCCTAAGTCGAGATTTTTCTAGACAGATTAATGAGAGCCTGACAAACATTTTGGCTTATAAATAGAAAATTTTTTAAAACTGAAAGGCCATCTGCCTCATAAACGTTCGCCCACTCGACTTTCCCTCGCAAATCCTCTTTCACTCCCTTTAGAAACCTTAGATTCCAAAACCTTTCTCTCACGATGTCGGGCCGAGTCAAACCTTGTTTAGAACTCGAAACCTGAAATGATGAAGACTATGCGGAGGGTAGTAAAGTGAATCTGAAGTGACTCGAGGTAAAGCGGGAAGAAATAAGGGTGAAGAAAGAGCGGAGCCCTAAGTAGTCGGTTAATGAAGCCAAAGAGGAAGTGATGAGTTGAAGGAACTAGTGCTAAGCAAAAAGGAAGCGGCCGGCGGGTCTCGGAGGCGGGGCTTGTATCTCTTAGAGGGATAAATTACCTGATAGATGCTTCATAGGAGAGAGAGGTTTCAACAAATTAGTTTCTCCTTTCCAAGAGTCATTGAAAGCAAAGGGTGGCACTTGTTACGTGAGCCTGAGGCTCCGAGGTTGTGGATATGGGCAGAGAGTTCTATGCTAACATGGTGGGAATGAAAGATAAGACGGTTTATGTTAGGGGCAAATGGATTTCCTTTAGCATAGAGCAGTTAGACCAAACATACAATCTTCATGAGAGGAAGAATGAGTCAAAATTCAAGAAACTGGTGAAGGAACCCGACTTCCAGAAGATTGTAGACTTCGCTGTGATGGCGAAGGGAATTGGAATATCCTTTAGGAAAAACCCACACGAATCTATTTCGGAGGAACCTTGGTGAACAAGCGGTGTGATTCTATTTCTTATGTTCAGTCATTTACCTTCCAGGCTTCGTGTCTGGTCGGGAGAATGAAGCGAGTGTTGTTGTATGCCGTCTAAGGGCTCTGAGTTTAGCTTTGGAAAATTATTGAAAACTTCGATTTTGAGTTATTATAGAGGAGGCTGGGACGGTTCCACACCCGACCGCATCATTAGGCTTTGCATCTAGGTGGTGTGGAAAGAGACTAGTAGGAAGAAAATTGCCCCAGACCTCACCTCGACAACAGGGAACCGAGGCACACAGAATAAAGCGGGGAAGGCGAGTTACGAGGATGAGGAGAGAATATTGAAATTACTCAAATCACCGGCTTGAAAGTGAAACTCGGAGCGACAATAGAGCGAAGTGTGAGGCTAATTCTAACCCTCTCCCTAGATGTGAGACAAGTTTATTGAGAAGCAAAGTGGGCTCGAGCATAAACGACAATGCTGAATTAATGGAAATGTTAAAGGCAATAAAGGCGAGAGATGCGAGAGGCGACTAATTTGAAAGTCTAGTGACTCAAGTATGAATACATGGATACTAAGCTAAAAAGAATCCAAAATCTAGAGGAAGCACTAGGGCGAGAGATGAGAATGGAAAGGCATATGGGAAATAAGAGGCGGAACTAGAGTAAAGAGTTCAAAGCAAGAAGATGCCTTAAATCTCGATTAGCTCAAGAGATAGTGAGCTAATAAAAATCATGAAGGAAATAGGATGCATTGGAGAAGGGCTTCTTTGCCTGAGCGAGATGCTTTGGGTATTTATACAAGGAACATCATAAGGAAATAAGACTTTTGATAGAGAAAGGGACAAGGGAAATCAGAGACACCCTAAATATAGGGAAAAGTGATGGAATAGCTTGGATATGATCAACAACAACACATTAAAAATGTATTCTGGGTGAGTTTGAGGAACGAACTCTATTAGGTAGAGACAAAATGATCTTATATCAAGAAATTGGCCCCCAACCATGGGTGTTGCACTCAACAAAAAATGAAAGAAAGGCATTAGGTCAAACATTGTAAGGTCAAATTCAGGGTTCTATACATACACGGGATACAAGTTTGAACCAATCCAACTTGCACCACTCCCATAGGCATAAAGAAGAAGAAAATAGCTAAGCTCTTTCTTAACCCACATTTCCTCTTTGTAACCATATCTCTCATACTTGAAAAATTGAATAAAAAAATTCCCTTTGTAGAAATTGGTGTTCACTCTCATTTTACATTTATTGTGTGTCTTATTTTTATTTTCTTTCTTTTACTCTAAATAATTGAAATTTGATGACTTTTAGTGAATGGTTTTGTTAAATAATGGAGAAGCCAGATTTCCTAGGTTGAAATACTTGATTGTTGTGCATTGTTTGGTAGAATTGAATAGACTATGGAATTTAAATGTTGTTGTGTTAACTTCATACGAGATTGAATGGTTAATCACGAATAAGTTGTTAACTTATAAAAACAACATAGCGACATATCCGGGGAACGAACAAAATTGGATAGATGAATTGGGTAGAATAAATGAAGGGGGAAAGTTGTATGGATATTAATGAATGGGTTAAACTTCAAGAATAAGGAAGAATTGTAACAAATTGATGGAACAAATAAGACTTGTAATTATGTTTTGTAAATAGTTTAGATTACTAAGAATCACGATAAAAAAACTTCACATGGTCAGCAGTATCTACAAACAAATTGTGCTAAGGTTAGGGACATCTTTACAGGATCCATCTGATTCAATCTCCAAATGTCCTAGAACTTGTTAGATTATTAGTCAGGCAGAAATCTAAGCTATACCACTAACGAGGAAATGATATAGGCCATTCTTGGAAGGTCAGGCCTTTGAAGCATACCACTGATAATATGCATAAGCATACACCTTAATTACACTGCTGAGCCATGCCATCATTAAGCATCAAGCAGCAAATAGAAAAGCCTAGTTCCTCCTTTTGAATATGATCCCTATGGTAAGTACGATTTGCGGATCACATGACAAATACATCAATAATATAAGAGGACAAGTTTGGGGGAACATTATTTGAAATTGTGAAAAAAGGATAAGGGTTGAGACAGAAAAAAAAAATTATTTGTGATGAGGAAGGATGAAAAGATGAAAAAAGGAAGTTGTGAAAAGAAAAGTATTGAGGTGGAATAAGTTTGGTCTTGTAGCCTTCCTCCTAAGTCTTAGAGGTGTTCAACACCTAGTACCTTAATGCCAACTGATATGGGAGTTACTGATCCAAAGTTCGTTAAGGGCGGTAGAAAGCTTAAAAAGACAAAACATTGCACTATTCCTAAGACCTTAATGGAAGATGAAAAGTGAAAAAGCTTCAAGGATAAGGAGGAAAGTTTATAGTCGATTGTAGTCGAAAAATACCCTGACAGAGCAGAATCTATGAGAAAATCAAATAAGAGGTTAGAGAGTTAACATAAATGGGAAAAGTCAAGAATGCATATGAAGGCAAGTATGTCAAGTTGTAGTGAAATCTAGGTAAAAATTGAGCCTAAATTGTCTTGTTATCTCCCAATTACCTAAGCCTCACATTATAAGCATAAAAGACCTAATTGATTCTAAATGTGATATAAGCTTACATTAGTGGAGATTAATATGACAAACAAGAATATGAGACTTTAAGGAACAAAGGAGAAGTTTGATATCTGAGTAATATCCCAAAAGATTAACTAATTTGCCAAGGAAAAAGAAAGAGGACTATCACACACTCACAAATCAGGGTGAAGTAATTAAATTGCTTACACAATAGAAATTATTTGGCTATTTATTGAACTTAATAAAAAATCTTCTTGATTCCATATTGGAAACATATTTAGAAATAACTTTTCTGACTAACCTATGATCTGCCAAGTGGATTTTATCATAAAAAATGTCCTTTAAAATTAAGCTAAATTGTTGAGAACTGGAACAAATTTTTTCACAGCAGGGGACAGGCAAAAACTTTAAATTTGGGGGAATTTGATGAGTCTAAGCCTTCGTCATTTTAATCCATTGCCACGGCATCATTCTAAGTTTATGATTCCTTTTAATCTTTGAATTATGGAATATTCACCAACTTTTATTTTTGCGGGTTTGTATGAAGAGAGAATTCCAACAGAAAAGAAAAAATTGTGAGCGGCAAACTATATGCGACATAGTATCGAATGTCATAGCAATTCTAATAACAAGAAGAAGTATGTCGCAACAAGGATCCAAGGCTGACGCAAACCGAAGAAATGAAGACTATCGCGACACGATTTTAGATGGTGACTAATTCTTTGTCGCGACAATGGATTTTTTATGTCCGCGATCTCTGGTCAGACAGGCACTCCATACCACGAGACATCGGATGAACTCTATCATGACAAAAGGCAACTTATTGTGATGAGCGTAAAACAATGAGACAATGTGCCTATGACAAAGTTTTCTATGTTGCGGCTGACATTTCAACTAAGGACAAGACTAAGGCAGATTTTATGTTGCGACACAACATTTAGAGTCAGTAATGAAAGATACGCAGTCTTTGTCATGACAAAGAATTTCTCTATTGCGATAGAGACAACTTGAGGTTGAGGTGAATGTTGTTGTGACAAAGGCGACTATTATCGCGATAGAAAGTTAGGAGAATGACAAGAAGATTGTTGTGACACAAAAACTCATGTTGTGATAAAATAAAGAACCGAAGGCAAAAATCTCTGTCGCGACAAAGGAAGATTATATTTCGAAAATAAAAATTGTTGAGTAAGAAATTTCTGTCACAACAGAGAAGTTTTCTGTCGCAACAGAGAAGTTTCCTATCGCGACAGAAAATGGAAGATAAGTGAGAGGAGCCGAGGCAAGTTTGTCACGACAAGAGATTCAATGTTGCAATAAAAGTTCAATAGAAGACAAGGGTAAAAGACTCTATCATGACATGGAAAGAGTATGTTGCGACATAGAGTTCAATCTTAGCAATACAAGGCAACATAAGTTTGTTGCAACAACAAATCCATGCTACTGGGAGAAACACTTTTGCAGCCGAGAAAGTGCGTAAATGACGTAAATTAAGAATAACAACAAAAGAATGTCGTAACATAGTGAGAAGTAATTGCAATAAGTTGAAGCTAAAGGAGGAAATTTTACTGGTGACAAAGACAGTATGTCGTGATAGAATTAGAAGAGATAAGCATGAAACCATGTCGCGTGAGCTACATCTGCGACAAAGGTACAGGTGACAAAGATAAGAACCATGTCACGCGATAGAACTTTCTTTGTCCGCGACAAAGCGACCATTGTGGGCGAGAAGATTTGGGATCCACAATTTGTGTGCTTTGAAGTCACGACCCATCATTTAAAGCTCATAAATAGACGCATCTAGGAGCGCGTATTAGCGACTTATAAATCAGGGACTTTTGGGTAGGCGAAGGCCCATTTGTATATTAATTTTCTTTTATTTTTATCTTTTATTTCCTTTTAGTAGATTTAGTTTGGCGTATTAGTTTTCGGTTAGTTTTTCTATTGAATTTCTAGAGTTGAGTAATAGACAATGTGCAGCTTGATTAGTGCCCAAAGGGTGTATTTTGAACTACTATTTTATTATAGGTTTTGAGTGCTTTGTGTACTAATCATTATGTCTTGATTTACATTAAAGGTCCCTATTATCCCTCTTGATCGCATTTGTGGCAAATTTTACAGTTTTGCAAGCTAATAGTGCCAAAATTGTTGAGTCGTCAAACACGAAGAATTCGAGTCAAGCACAGCATTGCATATCAGAGACCAGAAGGAAGAAAGTGAAAATGAAAGAAAAATGGAGCATTGCGAATTTTGGTTCATGCGAGCACTGTGCATCCTGCGAGCACTGTTTCTCCAACAGCCTGTTCTCTTGCATTTCACACCGTAGTTTTTTTGTTACATTTTTTTGTTTCTTCCCATTTGGTCCTTGTAATAGTTAAATGTTTTTGTTGTTTTTGGTATTTTCACTTGTCTTGGTGGCTATATAAGCCATTTGTATACACTGTTAAATGGGACGTTTTGTTTTGCTGTGAATAAAATTAGGGCTCGATGTAACACCCCGTCCCGAGAGAGTGTACAGTACATGATACTGTAGGGGTGTATAAGAGTACCAAGTGTCATATTGTAGTATTTTGCAGACTAAAGTAGAAAATGATAATTTGGTAAAACCAGAATTTTGGTATTAAAAGAAGGGTACAATTTTCATTTAGCAAAAAGGATATGTAAGGCATAATTAAGTTGGGAATGGGCCTAATACAAATAAATAAGTTACAATTTCAAAATTAAAGAGATGAGGGCTATTTGCTTGATTAAAAGAAATGTTAAAATATAGAAATGGAAAAAAGCAAAAGCCAAAATCATATTTTGGTCTTTTCAACTAAGGGTTCCACGTAGGAAGAGAGGCAAGACAGAGGGGAAAAGAGGAAGAAGAAGGAGGAGGAGAGTCAAAAATCAGGTATGTCTTTGCTTGTAACCATAGGTAGTGGATTAGGACTTTAGCCGAGGAATAGATCTTTCCTTTTGAGTGCAGGTTTTTGTGCGAAAACACGTGAACACTTTGAATTGTTGGGGTTATGAGTAAAACCCGATTAGGAAAATAACCATGAAATCATCAAATTATGTGGTTTTATAAAGAATTGGATGGAAAAATATGGAAAAATACGAGAGAAAAACCCACATTAGGCATTTTCGGAAACCGATCTCGATCTGAGGAAATGCTTTGTTTTTCCCTATTTGACCATTTATTAAATATTTGACCATAACTTGCTCATTCTGATCGGATTTGAGTGATTCAAGTTTAGTTAAAATATCTTTAAGGAGAATCAAACATATAAATAGGCATCGTCAAATTACGATTATAAGTGGCACAAAAATTCACTCCAAGTAGGACCATGTGTAAGCCCTTTGTATGGTTCGAGTTTTGAATATAGATTAAACTCGGTTGTTTTGCAGCCACTTGGTGGAGTTTCACTCATCAAATTGAGTGATTCAAAATTCTGGTAAAATAGACTTCTAGGAAAAATATATCTGAAGGAAGTGCTTGCAAATTGTAACCCCTAAAGTTCCCCGGATAATTTGTTAGTACATTATGTACGAGATACATTATGCCAAATTAGTCATCTAGATGTAAATACAATAATTTGAGTTTTGGTGATCCAAATTGGGTGATTCCAATTGGAGAAAAACCCCATTAGAACCATAGTTTCAAATGAGTGAAAAACCCGTTTCCATTTATGGAGTTAAAGATCTCATAAATCAAAAGGGGATAACTGATGGTGATTCGAATTAGGTTAACCAAGTTTGCATCAAAAACATGTTGTAACTTGTGCTAGTTGAGGGCTTTAGAAGAATTTTATATTAAATTTAAAGAGATGACATTGGATATATAAGGACTGATCTGGAGAGTTCCTTAATTTTTTGAAGACCTTTTGAATAATTTTTTGAGGTCAAAGTCTATAGAGTATTGTTGGAAAAAGGTTGGCCAAAATGAATGGAGTTTTTAGTGCTTAAATTGTTGTTCATTTGTCTTTAAATGAATGTATGAATTAAGTTAAAATGGAAGTTATGATTAATGTGTAGTTGTGGTTTTCTTGAAAAGGTGAAAATGACTATCGGACGGGAAGCGGAAGTCGATGGGAAGCAAGCGGGATTGACGGTGGCGTGAGTGTAAAAATGATGTTTTGCAAATTGAGTTTTTAAAAGTAAATGGTTTTGATATTAAAATGAAAAGTTTATTTGTAAGTTTATATTGCCCTAAAAATAGAAAAAGTTTTGATGCAAATGAAAATTTTAATGTACATGTTTATCTTGCATCAATATATATATTTACTCTATTAAATTATATATGTATTCATATGTTAAGGTATTATGAAAATTTAAAATGTGTAAAGAATAATATGTATATTTTGCATATATACATATATATGAGTTTTCATGATAAAGTAAAGGATTTAAATGGATTTATAATGTATTTTGATAAATGTTTTACCGATGGTTACCTAATACCATATGGTATTATGGCCGATGTCGGTAGAAGTACCTTAGCGTGTAAAGATTTGGGGTAAAGTTATAGGTTACTAGCGGGGAGGTGGGTGTGCAGAGTAATATCATACGTGATAGGTGCTACTGGCCCGGAACCATGCAAGTGGGTTCTCCCGCGACGTAGTGGTTATGGCGGAATGTGTCCCTCACCGTCGGTGCCGAGGAAGCTGTTCGGTGTGTTTATCCCCCTGGGTTCCATAAGAAAGAAAGAAAGTTTGAGGTATAAATGTTTAAGGCATAAATGGATTTTATTGTATAAGTATTTATTATAAAGAAAGAAAGAAAGTTTGAGGCATAAATGTTTAAGGCATAAATGGATTTTAATTGTATAAGTATTTATTATAAAGAAAGAAAGAAAGTTTGACGCGCCATCATTTAAGCGTAAATGGATTTTAATTGTATAAGTATTTATTACTTTGATATATATCTTGAAAATGTTATACCCATTGAAAATGTACGCTCAACGGGCTCCTTTAGCCATTCTTTTGCATATGTTTCAAAAGCATTTCAGGATTGAGCGGGTGCGGCCAGGTGAGTACCTTCTGTGCGTGGGTTGAGCCATCGGGGAGGCGACCGCATGTGTTGCATTGTATAAATAATTTGCATATTTTATATGTCGAATACTTTATCATGTATATATGCATATATGGATATATTTTGAAAAGGAACTACGTGGGCTTTGATTCTCAGTGGAGCGAAAGTGCGTGGGCGGTGACTAAGTCAGGCTGAGCCAAATCTTTTGATAAAAAAAATGCATGGAATTGAAGAAGTTTAGACTGTTTTGATAATTGAAATGAATATATGTATATGTGTATATATTGTGTTGATTGAGTTGTGGACAAGGAGTCCTAACAAGGAAGTTGAAAATTGGAAGAGTAGAAGTGTTTTTAAATGTTTTCGCAGGTTTTGTAAATTTGGGAAAGTCAGAAGCAGAGAAACTGGCCAATTTTTGAAAAAATCTAAGCTTTGAAAAAAAAAAAATTTACCACTTCACTTAGCATTATTTTTCTAAAGATATGTTGAGGATTATTAAGGGGTTCGCTCCATGGATTTTAATTGGCGTATTGAGAAAAGTTCTATCCATTGGGTGCGGGAGGTCCCTTGGGTTCATGAGGTTATCGGTCAAGGATCCTTCAACGTGGTATCGAGCCACGGTTTTGAAAATGTTATAAGGTTTGAAAATTTGATTTTCATATGATTGTTTAATGTTTTATTTTAAAATTCATAGAAGTGTTTATGTGATTTAAAATCATATATGCATTACATGACATGAAATTTTTTTGAGTTCACGAGAAAATCGTCGTCGAGGCCGACCCGCCACTAGGAAACTCTGAGCATTAGTACCACCAGAAATCTGAGGTTTCATTTATAGGAAATAATACTAGATCTTTTGAGTTGGAAGGTCTAAGCAAAAAGGAGTCTTGGACTTTAATTTCAAAGATTACATTTGGAGGATAGGAGAATAGTGTGAGTGAAAAGATCGTAAATGTTGGAAAAGAAATTGTAGGCATGTGTAGAAGAGTCCCACTCATCATCAACACCTTAGGAGGAATACTAATGTAATTTGAATAAGACTTATCGAATAGAATCATCGTCGGAATGAAAATGCATTACTACTTCAACATGGAAATGATAATGTTCTCACAGTGCTCAAATTAAGTTATGATAAATTGCCAACATTTGAAACAATGTTTTACTTATTGTGCTTTATTTCCTGAGACTATGAAGTGAGAAACAATTCTTTGAGTACGATTATGGATAGCACAGAGGTTACATTCCAATCATGAAACAAGATGAAACAGTTAAAGGGACATAGGAGATCGATATTTCGAGGAATCGGTGTCAAGATTATTATTGAAAAAAAAACTTTTTAAGAGCGATTCTAATGATAGATTAACATATAAAATGCATGATCTTATACATAATCTTGCGATCAATTGTAGGATATGAGTCCTTATTCGAAATGCCCTGAAAGTCATGTATCAAAGAAGTTAGTCATGTATCATTGCTTGAAAAGTTGAATCTAATGATAAAAGATAAAATGGAAAAACCAAAAGGTCCATATCATGGCTTGAAGGAGTGCTCTTTGTAGGTCTTAGTCAGAGATTTGGACCACGGTAGCGCGTCGACAGCCCACACCGCAGTGCGACCGGGTGGTAGAGGCGGAGTTAGAGATGAGAGGAGCATGGGTTTGAAAATCAGTCGCCACGATCAGAACGAGAAGCTTGAGTGGTCGACGTGGGTTGGGAGGTTCAGTAGGGTTTTATGGATTATTTATCTAAACCTTCAATTGAGTTATATTAAGGCTAGCTATTAAATTGACATGATTCTAGGTTGATTTTGCTAAGAAATTAGAAAAGAAGAATGATATTATAAGGATTGTCAATTTAGGTTAACTTTTGATGTTAATGGAAGTGATGTTGTTTGATTGGTTTAATTGATTTAATGACATTACTTGAAATGTGAGAAGAAAGAAATTAATGGAATTAATGGAATTAAAGTTGAATAGAAAATGAGATGAGAGGGTTAGACGAAAGGGTTTAATTGGAAATGATTGGTTTGATTTAGTTTAAGTAAATCAATGACATTGGATGAATTATCAAATATAATTTGTTGAAAGAAATGGAAGAAATTGAAGAAATAATTACGAATGTGTGACATGTAAGTTTGACCACCACTAGGAGAAGTATGGAAAAGTTTGAGTTTCCATTAATTTTAATCAATTGGAAGTGATTAAATGCCTAATGGAATGTGTTAAATTAATGTTTTAAGAAGAAGAATTGATTAAGATATAAATGTAATTTTTTGCTAAGGTGAGAGGGCAGCCCATGGGTTTCACTTTAAGGATGGCTTTGCAGTGTATTGTGATGCCTGACGAAGTCCCAGGTTGTTATATTAATACGAATGACAAGGTGATTGCATATGTACAGAGCGATTGAAGAAGCGTAAACGATTATCCTGACCTTGAGCTAGCGGCGTGGTATTTGCCTTGTGGATATGGAGGCATTACTTATATGGAGTGCTGTGGGTTTTACGGATCGTAAGAGCTTACGATTATCACATTTCCCTACGTAGAAGGAGCTGAACATGAGGCAGAGGAGATGGATTGAACTGATCAAGGATTATGAATCGCCACCATTAAGATATCATGGAAAACGACGTGTTATGAGATAACTCATGGGAGACCTATGAGTTCATGCTCGCGCGAGGGCCGTGCATCTTCCTCGACCATAACATTAAGTCATGGGTATGCGGTGACGTGGTCGGGAGCATTATTTGGCCACATTTCATGTAGGTCACAGTGATGATAGACCCAAAGGATTAGAGAGCTTAGGTCGGGATCCATAGATAGTGAAATTTAAAAGTGTAAACATTAATCAGAGTGATTAGTGAAAAATGGAAGAATAAGAATGAGGTCTGGTTTGTGCACTTAGTCGGAAAAAATGGAAATGAGAGTCGAGGGTGGTTTAATGTTTCATTGTTTTATTTCAGAGATCGGGCTTACCTCACGGTTTGGCCCGGGTTTACATATGCCTTGGCCTTTAACTACATTTGAGTCGGCTTTTCATCCCTGACGGATAGTGTCTGAGAGAGACTATACAGAGACTTTAGAGAGGATATGCTTAGGGCATGTGTTATAGAGTTTAAAGATTTAGGACACCATCTACCTCGATGGAATTTATACTAAGTAATAGTTATCGGACTAATCTTGGTATTTATATGAGGATTCTTTATGGAGGATGAATCTTCAGACTCATTGTATTTGGGACGGTAGGTGAAAGGAAATTAGTAGGTCAGGAAATTGTTCAAGTGACTTGTGATAGATCAAAGTTATAAGGGATGGCGAAAATTTGCACAAGGCAGATAGAAAAGTTATCTGGGACAATCGGTAGGGACTGAGTTCGGAATTGGGGGATATGGTATTTTGAGGATTTACTGAGTATAGATTTGGGAAGCGTGGAAAGGCGAGTCCGCGATATATTGGGCCATCTGAGTTGTTGAGAGGATTGGAGAGGTGGGATATCGGGTGGAGTTGCCATCGACCTCGATACGCGTCCACGATGTCTTCCATGTTTCTATGCTCACTTGGTGTATCTGGACCTTCTCCTTCAGTAGACAACCGGTGAAATGAAGAGAATTTGAAATATAGAGAAGAATGGTCACGAGATCTCTCAGCAGGTGAGAACAGTTCTGTGCAACAGACTATTGTGAGTGAAGACATTGTGGAGTCATACAATAGAGGAAGCTGCCCAGTATGGAAATTTGAGATGCGCCATGGGGTACCCTCTTGTTTTTCGGATAAAGTGTCTCCTTTCTTTTAACTTTGGAGTTTAGTTTATTCATTTCGAGGGCTGAAATGTTCCTAGAGAGGGGATTTGTAACACCGAGTCTGGAAAGTGTCTGAGTACATGATCTTTTGTAGGGGTGTATAAGAGTACCAAGTGTCATATTGTAGTATTTTGGAGACTAAAGTAGAAAATGATAATTTGGTAAAATCGGAATTTTGGTATTAAAAGAAGGGTATAATTGTCATTTAGCAAAATGGATATGTAAGGCATAATTAAGTTAGAGATGGGCCTAATACAAATAAATAAGTTCCCTAATTGCAAAATTAAAGAGATGAGGGCTATTTGCAATTAAAAATGTTAAAATATAGAAATGGAAAAAACAAAAGCCAAAATCATATTTTGGTCTTAGCTAGGAGTTCCACGTGGAGAAAGAAATAGAGGAGGGAAAAAAGAAGAGGAAGAAGAAGGAGGAGGTCCAAAATCAGGTATCATCTTTTGCATATTATGGTAGTGGATTGGACTTTGTAGGAGAATAGATCTTTCATTTGGTCTAGGTTTTGTGCAAAGAGCACATGAACCTTTGAATTGTTGGGGTTATGAGAGTAAAACCCCAATTAGGAGAAAATAACCATGAAATCATCAAATTATGTGGTTTTATAAAGAATTGGATGGAAAAATATGGAAAAAAATGCGAGAAAAAGCCCGTACAGGCATTTCGAAGCGATCTCGGTAAGAAATGCCTTTGTTTCTTAGTTTGACCATTTGTCGTATTTTGACCATAACTTGCTCATTTCTGATCGTATTTGAGTGATTCAAGTTCCTAGTTAAAATATACTTCAAGAAGAATCAAACATATAGAAATAGGAATCGTCGAGTCGATTATAAGTGGCCAAATTCCAACAAAGAAGTAGGGCCGTGTGTAAGCTTATTTGTATGGTTCGGTTTTGAATATAGATTAAGCGCAGTTGTTTGTTATAAAATTGAGTTCCACTCATCCCAAATTGAGTGATTCAAAATTCTGGGTAACATAGCATACTTAAGAGCTATCTACGAAAAGGGGACATTACATGCAACCCTAAGTTCCATAAAATTTATTAAAGTGGAGCTATGTGCAGATTACGTTACGCAAATTGAGTCATCACGGATGTAAAATACAATAATTTGAGTTTTGGTGATCAAATTGGAATTTGATTCCAGGGGTGGCGAAGAAACCTTAAGAACCATGGCTTCGATGATGAAAAACCACATTTCCAATTATGGGTTAAAGATCCCATAAATCCAAGAGTTGATAGGCGGTGAGTTAGCAAGTTTGCATCAAAAACATGTTTGTAACTTGTGTTATGTGGTTGAGGGCTTTAGAGAAGGAATTTTTTATTGAACATTTAAAGAGATAACATTGGATATATAAAGGACTGATATGGAGAGTTTCATAATTTTTAAAGACCTTTTGAATAATTTTTGGGGTCAAAAGTCTACAGAAGTATTGTTGGAAAAGGTTGGCCAAAATATGAATGGGTTTTTAGTGCTTAAGGGTAATTTATTTCATTTATGCTTTTAAATGAATGTGTATGGTGGATTAAAATGGAAGTTATGATTAATATTAGTTGTGGTTTTCTTGAAAGGTGAAAGGACATCGGACGGGAAGCGGAAGTCGACGGGAAAGCGACGGGATTGAGCGGTGGTGTAGTGTAAAAAATGATGTTTTGCAAATTGAGTTTTAAAAGTGAATGATTTTGATCTTAATAGAAAGTTTAATGTAAGGTTTATATTGCCTAAATAGAAATTTTTGATGTAAATGAAAAATTTAATGTACATATTTATCTGCATCAATATATATATATATTAAATTATATATGTATTCATATGTTAAGGTATTATGAAAATTTAAAAATGTGTAAAGAATGCATATGTATATTTGCATATATATATATATATATATATATATGAGTTTTCATGATAAAGTAAAGGATTTAGATGGATTTATAAATGTATTTTTGATAATGTTTTTCTAGATGGTTACCTAACCCCATATATTTGTTATGAGCGATATCGTAGAAGTACCTTAAGCGTGTAAGGATTTGGGGGTAAAGTTATAGGTTGCAGCGGGAGGTGGGTGTCTAGGTAATATCCTTACACGTGATAAGGTGCTATGAAGTGAACCCTATGCAAACGTGAGTTTCACTTGTGATGGTTATATTTAAAGGAATCTTATTTGTCCCTCACTTGAGTCATTTGGAAACTCTGAATTAGTAATTTATCCTGGGTTCCATAGAAGAAAGAAAGTTTGAGGCATAAATGTTTAAGGCATAAATGGATTTTAGTGTATAAGTATTTATTACTAAAAAGAAAGAAAAGTTTGAGGCATAAATGTTTAAGGCATAAATGGTTTTAATTTAATATAAGTATTTATTATAAAAGAAAGAAAAGAAAGTTTGAGGGCATAAATGTTTAAAGGCATAAATAGTTTTATTATATAAGTATTTATTACTTTTGATATATCGCAATGTTATCTTAATGAAAATGTACACTCAACGGGCTCCTTAAGCTCATTCTTTTTATATGTTTCAAAAACATTTTGAGGACCAAGGCAGGTGCCGTGGGGAGTACCTTCTGTGCGATGACTTAGTATCGAGCAGCATGGCGCATTGTATAAATAATTTGCATATTTTATATGTCGAATACTTTGTCATGTACTTATATGCATATATGGATATATTTTGAAAAAGGAACTACGTAGGCTTTGATCCTCGTGGAGGGGCGGGTACGTGGCGGCCGGCAAGTCGGAGCTCAAGCGATCTTTTGATAAAAAAATGCATGGAATTGAAGAAGTTTAGAATGTTTTGATAATTGAAATGAATATATGTATATGTGTATATATTGTGTTGATTGATTTGTGGACAAGGAGTCCTAACAAGGAAGTTGAAAATTGGGTGATTAGAAGTGTTTTTAAATGTTTTGAGTTTTGTAAATTTGGGAAAGTCCAGAAAAATAGAAGCTTTGTGAATTTTTCTGAAAAATCTAAGCTTTTGAAAAAAAATATATATATATTTACCATACGTGGCATTTATTTTAAGGTATGTTGGAAGGATCTTAAAGAGTTTACAGCTCCATGGATTTTAATTGTTGTTTTGAGGAAAAGTTTTACATGTCGTTAGAGTCTTGGGAGGTGCTTGGAGTTCATGATGTTAATCAGGTCGTTATCATACATCGAGTTCTCAGTTTTATGCTTCTTTTTCTCTAATTTTCTCTACTCTTTCTTGGCTACCAAACACTCCTCTAAGGATGACAACTGAGGAGGATGCTTGGCTAGACCTCTTCCTCCTTGAAGAGTAGGACTCTTTTAGCTTTGGATTTGAGGTAAGCCCAGTGGTGCTCCTATTTTAACGTGGCGTTTATTTTTCGTTTATGTTCACATCATTGGCTCACAGGTTTAAATCTCTAGATACATCTTGATTGAGCTGATGTGTGGCATTCTTTTAGGGTTCATTGGATGCTTATTGTTACATTTAGTGATATCCGCTAGTTGCCTTCTATTCTTGTGAGATGAGTCAGTGGTTTCTTATGCAGGACCATGAATGTTCGTTAAATGCGAGTCTTTCAAAAGGGAAAATCATAGGGTTTAGTTTTTTAAAAAGCTAAATGAAGATCGAGTTGGGGAAAATGACTATCATCCTCCCAGCCAGCGAGGAAAAGACAGAGGACATGTTGGTTGCCTTCGACCCTAAACAGTGGCCTTACGCTTGAGGGTTCTATTTTACATTTTCTTTACTTATTATATTTTTAATGCAATCGACTCCGCACACCAAACCTTAACATCCAAATTAAATTCACGGTTTAATCACTTCCTTTGTTAGTCTTTTGCATAGCAATTCATCCTGTTTTCGATCCTGAAATTTGCTGCTCTTTGCTATTAGTTACGCTACGGTGGAGCGACAGCTATAAATTTTGTTGATTAAGCACCCTGCGTAGCCTGAATCAAATGGCGTTAGGGATGGTGCCTTAGTGCCTTTGTTGAACTGTTGAACACTTGTGATCCTCATCACGAGTTACGGTGAGCCCATTTCCTTTTATTATATTACGCAGGTTATTTTTATTTCAATTCACTATAAAAAAAGTTGTTGCGGGAAGCTGTTTTAGGTTGCCATAGCACTAACATAGGAATCCATTTTGATGGATTAAAAATTCTTAAAACAACTGATTTATTTGAGGTTAAGTGGAAAAAATTATTGTGATCAAATGGAAGAGGAACAATATAGTGAATATTTAGTGGAAAGAAACCTAGAGCATACAAGACAATGGGAGTATAGAAATCCTAGCATGGCGAAATCGTGACCCTTGAGGAGAAATCCAAACCCCGAATAGGTCTATGAGGACTATAGAGACAATGGATGAGTGCACCGTCTATAGTGTTCCCTCGACTTATGCACCTTGTTTCTCCACATATTTACCTCAACTCCTCGGCCACCACAGTTAATTTCTCCAGTTGAGCAAGCAATCTTGGCGGGGAGAAAACTAATGGATAATTTCAAAGAGAAGCAAAGGGTAGTGAATGTCCAGGCCAATCAAGAAATTAACACAGTGGAGAGCTCCCTGAACAAGAAATTGGATGGGTTCCAAAGCGAAATTGATAAAAAATTTGACATCCTGCAGGAATCCATCTCAAAGCTCACTAATCAGCTTGTTTATCAAAAGGAGGAGAATCCAGAAAAAGAGTGCTGATCGGCTCGGTGGAGAGCAATATAAAATGCAAGATGGCTTGATCTCCCATTGCCTAACTGGTAAAGGCGGTGAAAAGCGGTGGAAAAAAGGCCTAAAAAAGCATGTTACGAGCAAACCTGAAATTGAACACCATTGCCTTGCCCGAAGCCACCCAGCTCACGCGATGGCCCACATCTGCTTGATGAAGTGTATGTGCCTACACTGAGAAGCACGGCCAACCCCTGAAGCACCCAAAGCTAAGGCCAGCCCATCACTGCCTGCCATGCAAAACTTCAAGAGATTAGTGACATTTGTCTGAAATTTATGCTACATGAAAACTTTGGCGGGTTGCTTATGTTGCATGGCATAGTGGATGGTTTGGGTCTTTGGTTCGGTTGGAGCACCGGAACCTCATTTCATTTCTAAGCTCCCGTGGTTTCGGCCGACCTCAAGGCCTAAGGAAGTGGTTTGGAGACACGGTCTCCCCCAGCTTTTTCATTTTTCTTGTCTTATTTTATTTTATAGTATTTTTATTTGGATTTCTATAATTTTCTTCTTAGATTTTCCTAATTTTAAGTTAAATCTTTATTCTAGCTTGTTTTTCACTTTTGCATTTTTCTTGTATTAATTTTGCGGTTTGAGTGAATTTTGAAGCGAAATGAAGATCAACGACAAGTAGGAGGAGCGTGAGAAAATTGCCAATAATAGCGGGGAATTTTGCAGTCTCCGCCGAAATTTTCCCGCAGTTCAAGGAGTTTTCCGCTACATAGCGAAATTTAGTATGTGAAAAGTCCCCTTCAGTTCATACCTCGAGGAAAAGACAAAATTTTGAGCAGTAGAGTGAGTAAAAGAATAAAAAATTTTTGTTGTTTATTTTTATTTTATTATTACTACTTTATTTATTTTATTTTATTTTAATCGTCTCTCACACAAAATAAAAATATATAAAAATTTGTTTTATTTCATTTTATTATTTTATTTTTATTTAATAAAATATATTTTATTTTAATTTTATTAAAAAAAAAATTTGTCTCTTAAAAAAAATGTTTTATTTTTATTATTATAATAATTATTATTTTTATTAATTATTTTATTTTATTTATTTTTCAAAAAAAAAAAAAAAAAATCGCTATGTGTGTATAGCAAAATTTATAAGCATGCGAAAATTTACATGTGAAATTTTCGCTATCATACTTTAAGCTATGGTGCGAGAATTTTCGTATGATAGCGAAAATTGGTATTCTTCCTGCTTGTTTTGCCTCTGATTTTGTTTTAAGCTCATAACGTTTTCATTCGAACTACGTTTTAGGTGTTTTGTAGTGCGGTTGGAAAGCTTAGAGAGTGTAGAATCTAAGTATAACTAGAAAAAACACTTTTGAAATTTTTATGAAAGTGAAATTTTCAAAATGCTCCAACTGGTCACTTTTTTTCTCTCTTTTCTTCTTCTAACTTGTTCATTTGAAGCCCAAACGGAGTGAATAAGGTGTCGATGTAAGGCTTGCTAAGTATCCTATCCAACAACGATCACATCTCATCAAGGAGGTAACACTTCCTTCCCTAACTTTCCAATTCGAGCCCCATTGCGGACAATGAGACATTTGGTTGGGGGGGAGAGTTGAGTGAAGAGTAGCTTTGCACTTATATTTTGTTACTATTTTGAGCAAGCCCATTTTGTGATGTTCGGTGAAGCTTCTTGGTTTTCTTTTTGTGAAAGCTGTATACTATGACTTATTTTGCTCAAAGCGCACGATTTTTTTTGTGTTTTGCCTAACCTGTGGTTTGAAAAATTGAAACTTTGTCCAATTCTATTGATGTTAGATTGGTTTCATGCCTAGTTGAGTGGATGATCAATTGAACTCTTGTTGCTTTCGACCCTTTTTCTTCCACCTTTGGCTAACCCACACCTTTGTGCACACTCAGGTTTCTTGATAACTGAAAAACTCTGTGACCCTCACTTTACTTTGCCTGACCTATCCCTGAATCTTCGTTGTTACCTTTAATAGGTTAAGGACCCTGTGGAAAGAAGGCTAATGCTTCTTCCAAAAAAAAATAAAAATAAATAAAAAGAAGTGAAAAAGGGAAAAAGAAAAGAAAAAGAAAAAGAAGAAAATTGCAACATTTTGCCTTGAAACTCGAGCACGGTCCGTGGGGTATATGGCGAAAGCCTTCAAAGCCGGTCTTACCAAGCCAGCGGTTGGGGAGCCCGGAGCTTAGTGCTAACTACGGGTGGATGGGTAGAGTTTAGCAAGTTGTAGGTGCTGAGTCTCGAAATCATTCGAAGTCCGGGGTGAAACCTGAAGAGTTTGTGGTCAAAAGATCCTTATGACTTGTCACAAGCCTTAATTGGTTGGGAGTCATGGTAGATCCCATTACATGGACTTTTGGTGAATTGAACCCTCAACATTGCCCTACAACGCAAGAGTTGTGGAATAAAGTGGGTCTTTGATCTATTTAGGTTGGTTAGCATGCTAGGTTGTAGCGTAGCTAGGTTGGGGGAGTGCGGTTGTGATTTATTGTTGAGATGCTCCGTCAAACAACCATGACTTGGGTACAGTGGAAGTTTACGGTTGATTCTGTCGAGATTGGGCTCTTTTGATACTCCAATTTTGGCATAACATTATTCTCAGAATAGTTATTGGACAGAGCTTGATGATTCTTGCTTGGGGTTGGCGTTACTCATTACAACCTTTTGAAATATAATAATTTTTGTGATCATCATTTTGTTATCGTTTTGGCATGCTCTCTCTTTCTTTCTTTCTTCCATTGCTAAGGGACTAGCAATGTGGGTTGGGGTGTGATTGGTCCCAAAGTGCTATTTGAACCCATTTGTGCAAGTTTGAGTGCTTTTGTGTACTAATCATTATGATCTTGATTTACACATTAAGTCTCTATCATCCTCTTTTAGTCGCATTTTGGCAAATTTGCGGTTTTGCAAGCTAATAGTGCCAAAATTGTTGGTCAGTCCAAGCACGAAAGAATTATTTCGGCGTGCGGATCGGATACCGGAAGAAAGAAAGACTGAAAATGAAAGAAAAAATGGAACATTCTAGGTACTAGTTCATCCCGAAGAGCCATGTAAATCCTGAAACCTTTGTTCCTCCAATAGCCTATTCTTGCATTTCCTTTCAGTTTTTGTTACATTTTGTTTCTTCCCATTTGGTCCTTGTAATAGATTTAAATGTTTATGTGTTTTTTGGTATTTCACTTATGTGGTATTCATCTCGCCATTTGTATCATTAATTTAAAGGGACCGTTTTTGTTTGTGAATAAAATTAGGGCTCTAATTCTCCCGGTTTTCTTCTTTTCTCCCATTTTCTCTCCCTTTCTCGGCTACGAACACTCCTCGAGTTCTTCGGAGGATGTAACTAGACCTTTTCCTCCTTGAAGAGGAGAGACTCTTTGAGCTTTTGGATTTGAGGTAAACTGATGGTCCTCTGTTTTTTTAACGTGGGCATTTATTTTCATTTATGTTCCTATCCTTCCTTTAGGTTTAAATCTCTAGATACATCTTGATTGACGGTATTTAAGCGATCTTGCCCAGGGTTCATTGGATGCTTATTGTTAGATTAATGATATCATTAGTTCTATTATTTGTTATTTGTGAATTGAGTCGAGAGGTAGGTTTTCCTTTATGCAGGACCATGAATGTTCGTTAAATGCCATCTTTCAAAAGGAAAACTCTTAGGGTTTAGTTTTTAAAGCTAAATGAAGATCCAGTTCGGGAAATGACTATATGTCATCCTCTGGCAGCTAGGAAAAAAAGACAGAGGACATGTTGGTTGTAAGTACTATTGATGTTCACGACGCAGGGGTTATATTATATTTTCTTTGCTTATTTTATTTTAATCTTGCACCATCAGCTCCTGACACCAAGCCTTAAAATCCAAATTAAATTCACCGGAGTTTAAGCACTTCATTTGTGATCGTTTATAAAAGGCTTCGTCCCTGTGTTCGAATCCCCAGGCGCTATACTACGATGATTCACAGTACACGACAGTAGAAGCAACTTAGGTATAAATTTTGTTGATTCCGGCACCCCTACTGTGGCACGAATCACAGCTTCGAGCTGGAATCCATTGTAAAATTTCTCTTTCACTACTGTTATACTTTAAATGGATTTTAGAAAATTTATGGAGTTCATTTATTTTAGTTTTTTTACAATCTCAGTGAATTTTCTTGATTAGTTAGTCATTGATATACGTGAACAGTTTTGGAATTGAGCTCCTCTAGGAATGAATTGATGGTGATTGTTATTTTCTACATAAAGTGGAAGAACGCCTTAGTCAGAATTCTTGAATTTATTTGATTGGTATTATTCTTGAACTTAATTGTTCCAAGTACTAGTAAGATGTGCAAACAAAGTATTATATCTTGCTCGATTTCAAGGAAAGCCCTCACATTAGCGCAAAGATGGAGAATCTTGAGAGTATAGAGCAGTTATTTGTGGGTATAGTAGACTAATACTTTGGAACTAATGAACTCTGAAAGATTACTCAGATAGATCACTAACTTACTCATAGTTTGAAGATAGTTTGACGAAGTATCAGTTTAATCGCTCAGAGGTTTCTCCTCTTTCCAATGAAAGGATTACGATCCGAGTGTTAGCAAAATCTAATCAGGGAATGGAAAATTTCATTAGAATTGAAGAATGAGGTCTTGTTTAAATTTGAGAAGGCTTGCAAATATCACATATGAGACGAATTCTTCAATCTGAGATTTAGGTGTAAATCTTTGAAGGAAAAATACCGGATCTTAGAAGAGGATTATATCTTATAAGTATGATTAAATCCATGAGTCGGAAATGAACATGAATCTCCCAATTAGTGAAAGGTATGGTTAAGGAGAAATCGAACTATAATACAATGTATCTTTGACAAGTTCGACACCAACTTTGCCAAGCAGCTATGATTCAAAATGATGCGAAATTGTGATCATTCATTAGTCTATTTCAGTGTGGTCTCACTTAGTGAATTCTCAAATCCACTTTTATTAAATTCTTTATGTATACTAGTGAAATTATTTTAGTATTATTTTATTAGTTCTCTCATCATTTTAACATTGGAGTTCAAATAGTAAGGATCTTGAGTAGTTGGGGTAGTTAATGTTTTGATTTATCATCAATCCTCGTGGGAATGATATATGGACTTAAAAATCCACTTTTATTACTTGTACGACCTGTGCACTTGCATTAATTCAGACCAAACACAATTTTTATTGAATCCATTTTACAAAAAGGACAAACACATATTTTCATCATATATTAGTCAACAAGTTCTTGGCGTCATTGTTGGGGATTAGATAATAGTCCTTTGGTGGCAGTGTCATAAATTTGTATATATAATCTGGTTCATCAACAAGTTTTTAGCGTCGTTGCCAAGGACTAAGTTTAGTCTTTGGTAGCCGTGTCGAAAAATTGGTCAAGAAGTTTTTAGCGTCGTTGTCGGGGACTAAGTTTAGTCTTTGGTAGCCACGTCACAAATTTGGTCTAAGTTCTTGGCGCCGTTGCCAAGGATTAGATAATAATCCTTTGGTGACAGTGACATAAATTTGTATGTATAATCTGGTCTATCAATAAGTTTTTGGTGTTGTTACTTGGAATTGAGTTTAGTCTTTGGTAGCTGTGTCATAAATTTGGTCTAATAGTGACACTACCCTCATGATGTACAATTATCGACCTTTGGAATGAATGTCGTGACATCAATACGTCTGTTGTGACACTGTGAGTTGTTGGTTGGTCTTTAAGGGTGTCGTGATATTATCGTGACATTTCTGCTTGACACTGCTTTTAGATGAATGATCGACAAGTTTGTGAGTGTCGCGATATCATTCAGTTGTTTCTCCAGGGACTCTTCACGTTTGTGTCATGACATAAGTTTCAATGTCGCAGTCGGGCACCGTGCGCGCGGAGGGGCATTAGAGACACTCTGTCGCGCGCTCATATCGCAACACGGGGCTGAGCCGACTCTATCGGGTTGAGAAATCTCTATCGCGACAAAAGGCCTTGAGGGGTCTGTCACGATAGAGATTTCCCTATCGCGACTGAGGGACTGTGGGCTATTTGTCGTAACAGAGGTTTTCTGTCACGACAGGCCTCCGATTGATGCATTTGCGAGCACTCGATCGGGAGTGGAAATCCTTGTCGCGCGGCATCACGCCACATTGTCGTGCGTGATCTTCTGGCGCCGCCCGCATTCCTATCGCTTGCGCTGGTGCGTGGCCGTTCTGCGCCACCACAGTCGCGACAGGGCCAAGAGGAAACCTATATAGAAGACTCAAAATGGGCAGTAGCACATTTTGGTCTCTTGAACCTCCAGTTTCCGTTTTCCTTCTTCCTTTCCTTTCCAGAACACCATAAATTCAATGTAAGTCTTTTTTATTACAAAAGACAACGGAAGCTGGAAAACTTTCCAAAATGTATTAATCATACAGAGGCAGGTTTAATTAAAACTCTTTGTTTCTTATACAATACATGTAAGACATGAGAAAATTCCAATTTTCTGAAAAAGAGTAAAATGGTCATTTCGGTAAAAATCCAAAATTTTTCTAGATCTCCGGATAGCGAAAGCAGTTCCTTGTGCTGGAATCGTCTCTGATCCCCATTATCGCGTCAATTTTGTCGGGTCACGAAGGAGCGTTGAAATTCACGCTTTTAAACTGGGTGCAGTGTGGCGTCATAGGCTTCGTGAGACATGTGATGTGACAAAAAGTCACCCACTATATATACTTCATGTGACATGTTGCATGATTAGAGAGATGATGAAAATGAATGGATTAAATTAAGCCAAGTGTCAAAAGTCACTTAAAAGGGACACATTAGGAATTAATGAAATGTTTAAATGAATAAGACAAAATTTAAATAGTCTTCTTCTTCATTTTGAGAGGCAAATCGGCAGTGAGCAGCAGGAGAGTGGTTGGTTCAGTTTTTAGAGAGAGAGAGAGCTCATTCTCTCTAGATTTCCCGTCGTTTAGACATTGGTTCTCGGCCAGACAAGAAGCTAAAGTCGGTCTACTGTGGCGAGCTGCGCTGGACAGATTTGGTGGAGTTCCGACAACTCTAAGAGGTAGGGATCTTTCCTACTTTGTTTATTCTTTAGGTAGAAACCATTTTATGGATAGGGATTTGTTGGGAAGCGAAGAGTGGTGATATCTCGAGTCTCAAAGCTTTGAATCGGAGTGAAGAAATCTCTCTGTTGTGTGGCCGTGAGCGATTTTAACGAGGGTTTCTTTGTTCACACCCAGATGGATATGTGATTTTGGTGTGATTTTTATGTTGTTGAGTGATTCAAAATGGTGCTTGTAATTAGCCCATGAATTAATGTGAATTTAATAACATGAATTGTGTGAATTAATTATGTTAATATATACATGTTTTATATATTAGCATGAATATTTTAGGATTGGCATAATGCATTCCATATGCATTGGGGCACCCTAGAATATTAGGAGTGAGTGCATGACACGAAAATGAAAGAAAAGGAAAAATGTTTGTGAAAGGAATTTCGATGGAAGATTTTTCGGAGAATTGTGTTGGGAGATTGTCCAACAATTCATGTCGGAGGGGTCCATGAATGGTTTCGGAGGGTTATCCAACAGATTCCGGAGGATAGTCCAATATATTTACCGAATCTCGGTAGTAAGTTTTCGAGAACAAAAAGCTTTTGTTTTGAAAACTGTGATTTTACTCGCATTTGGCTTAGGCATGTGTGAGGGAGTCGGTTAGGACTCGAGACATGGGTTTGGACATGTAGACATTCAAGTAGGATCACGTATTTGCTTGAGTGTGTTTGTTTTGCCATGGCGTATACGCAGGTGGGGAAGTAACCCATGTGGAAATTTTCACTGCGGGCTTTGCTCACCTTGTCGGGGATCACTATTTGGTGCGGGGTGTACGGGAGGATGGTGCTCAGAGGTCGTTTAGAAAAGCGGGTTGTGGCTTTGGTAGAGACTTTTGTATAACATGTATTAGAAATTGTAATTTATTAACTCTTGAACCATGCATATAGTTGATGCATTTTGTGAGTATTGATGCAGGGGCCCAAGTGACCATTATTTTACTCGCATGTGGACCCTGTGTGGTCATTGTTAATTGTTGGGACAAGTTTTGTACCTTGGGTAGAGCTCCTCATACAAATGAGACTTTGCCCGATTTTTGTGAGTGGTGTTGTGACGCACCAAAATCGGGGTGTCCGTTGATAACCCGTCAACCCGCGGAATACTTGTAAATGTCGGGTAACCTGACACTACTCACAAAAATCGAGCAGAGTCTCCTTTGTACGGGGAGCTCTACCCAAAGTACAAAACCTGTCCCAGCAAAAACAGTAGCCACCACGGGGTCCACGTCACGAGTAAAACCATGACCGCTTGAATTGCCCATCATACTCACAAATATCGAGCAACTATCTCCACATGGTTCAAGAGTTAATAAATTACTCTTACACAACATATATTAAAATTACAACATTCTAATACATGGATACAACAACATCAAAGCCACAAGTCGGCTTTCTTCTCAAAAGGCCTCTAATGAGTGTCGCCTTTAGGTGCTCACATTGCACGAAGAATGGTGATCGCCGACGGATGGCAAAAGCGGTAAAGATAATTTCTACGCAGTTACTTCCACCTAAGCTCTTATCACATGACAAACAATCATATTCAAGCAATTTAAATAACCTCTTTCGAATGTCACCACATGACTGAATGAAAATGTGACTACTTTATCCCATATCGGGGTCTCATGTAGGCTCCCTCCCTCTGTCTAAAGATCTGTGAATGAAAACCATTTCAAACAAAGGTATTTGTTTTTGGCTTGAGTGGACACAGCCCGGCTGCTTGCACTATATAGTAGATCAGATGATCTATTTGTGGACCCAGCCCTCCGTGTATATTAATTGGGCTGACTCAGGCGATTGATGTTTTATAGGCTGACCCTCTAATGTATATCAATTAAGGCTGACTCAGACCGATTGATATATGGACGACCCTCCGATGTTATAATGGACACACTCAGGTAATTATTATTATTGGTGATAAACAATTCTCTCACGAAACCACCTCATGCACTCACTCCTATTGTTCTAAGGTGCCCCAGTGCATATGGAATGCATGATGCCAATTCCAATAAATTCATGCTAATATATTCACATGCATATATATTAACATAATTAAATCACATAAAACATGTTATGCAAATTCACCATCAGTTACACCAAAATTAGCTAACATGGACTAATTAACAAACACGAGCAATTCAATTTGAATCACTCAACCAAACACGTTTTCACAAAAAAAAAAAAATTTCATGTCACTATTAACATGAACAGTAAAACCTGGGTTCTTGTTCGTAACATTCAAAATATGAATTTTCTCCCTTTCGATTCAAAGCTTTTGAGGCCAGGAGTTCAGCTAAAACAAACGACGTTCTGCTCATTTACATGGTTCTTAAACAAGGATTAACACAAGTAGGGAAAGATCCCTACCTCTTGTAGTTGTCGGAACTCCACCAAATTGGTGTCCACGGGTAGTCCTCGTCGCGTAGAGCAACTTTCCTTCTTGCTCCGTCGAAAACCGACTGTCCGATCGGCCGAAAACCTAGAGAGAAGCCACTCTCTCTCTCTAAAAACAAACGCCTCGACCCTTTGCATCCCACGAGTCATTACTTGCATTTTGGTTCTTTAATTTTTGGAGAAAACTATTCACATTGTCTTATTATCATTAACAAATTCCAAAATTCCACTTATGTCCCCTTTTTCCACTATTTTTACACTTGGCACAATCACGGCCGTCCATTTCCATCATCTATACAATCTTGAAGCATTATTCGCGAGTACATGTTATAGGTGACTTTGTCACATCACGTAATAGTTTTACAACACACTGATCTTTCGGTCCCTCGAAAAAACTTGTAAATTCATTTGTCTCGAAATTCACTTGAAGTCGACGTGGTAAACGCTGTTCATTGAGGCGATTCCAACGGTGAAGTCCACATTTCGTCATCCGAGATCTAAAATTTGGTTTGGCCAAAATAGCTGATTTTGCCATTTTTCCAAATTGAAATTTTCGGGTCTTAGGTGTCGGGTTGCAGAGCATCCATGAGTGTCCTAGCGGGTTGATGGGTTGTCGAAGCGGACCCACAGCGGTTTTGGGCGTCTATCTGAGTGGGTTTCTAACCATAATTTACACAATATAAAAACAAGGTCATATTTGGCCTTTTCTTCGACATTAGGGTCTCGAATGCGTTCCATCCCCCGGTGTACCTTCAGTACCGGAAATTATTTCCCACGACGGGGTGAGCAATGCCCAGTAGATGAATTCTCCTACAAGGGCTACTCCCCACCTAAGTGTCCATGCAATGGCAAACTTACACACATTCAAGCAAAGTATACTTATTCCTACTCAAATGTCTACATGCCATGGATGAGAATGTGACTCACCCTTTCCCATGTCGCGAGTCCTCACTGACTCCCTCACACATGCTATTGCCAAGTGTGAGCAACTGTCATTTTTCGATAAAAACCAAAGATTATTCTTAAAAATTTCATATTTCCATTTACAACCATGCGCCTTTTGTGGGTAGTGAATTTTGGCGTCTTGTCGGCGTGATTACTTTATAGTCTTTCACCGTTGGGGACTATGTCGACCATAATGATGGATCTTTCACCCTAGGGGAATCTATCGAACTATTTGACACGACATAATTATTCTTTCTGGATTTCCTTAACGAGTGCTCATTTTAGGCGTTGTCCCATTAGCGAGCTGACCAATCGACACCATATAGCGTTGATTAACTGCTTAGGTGTACCATGACACTGTCAGACACCAAACCGTGTGAGTCTCAACCATGCACTCACACCCATGTCATGCGATGTTCTCGTGCATATGCAATGCAATTGTGCCATTGCCTACTCATACCATGCTACATATATGATGAGGGCTATATGTGCATGCCTACCCATGCATATTCATATGTGCATGCCTACCCATGCATATTCATATGTGCATCATTTGGACATTTATATTAAGATGCATACAAATTCCAAATAATTCATACCATTCATGCCCACATATCAATTCAAGCATACATTGGCATCACAAGTCACTACCACTCGACGATGATACCACATCGACCTACAAGGGCTGAAGTGGTGACCTGATTAGATCACATGACCTTTCTGTTTGAGCCATGTAATGGCGCAATCACCTGGCAATGTCATCCATTTGTCACCTGATGACATGCAAACAATTCAATCATAAAGCCAATCATGTTAATATATCTGTTTGATTTTTCACACGGTGCATGTTATTCGACTCTTGATTACGTTTACGGTAAGTGAGCTAAATCAACAAAAATTTATATACACCTAAGTTCCTACTCTTTGCGAAGTAGTCAAACTCACTATGATATAGTGAGTCTAGGGTCGAACCACGAGGGGATGGGTTTTCATCCTAAAAATGGTTTGCATCAGTGCATGAAGGTAAGAAACTTTCTAATTTGGACTCTTTTACAGATTTATGTTTCAAAAAGCATTGGGAATGGTTTGGCGAGAATTGTAAAAGCGGCAGTAAAAGGTGAAAAAGTTAACTTTGAAGATTTGAGGTCACTAACTTGGCAAGTTAGGGCAAACAAGTGTCCTCGGGTTTATCCTCGTGTTATGACATGCAACATAGTCATATAGCAGGATCTATATTTAACTATGAAGCCTCACCCATGAAACATCTCACATTTGAGTCAATACGGGTAGCATCGATTATATTGCTGGTTTAAAACCTAACATTCCAATTATCATTTGGAGGCTCGTAAAATCATCTAAAGAACAACAGTCCTAAAGCATGAGTATTGTGAAATAATACTTGATCAAATGTTATATAACCACAATTTGAAGAACCTACAACATGTAAATATTATCTCGGAGGCTGGCTAAAACCATCTAAGAACAACTGATTGCATCTCTCACAGAACCGCGCATCCCCCAAAGCATGGAGAGTGGCCAAATCAATAACATCCCATGTTGGCATGTATGTTTTTTGAGAATAAGGGCCATAAATACACTACCAGTAGCTAATACAAGAGGACAACAGCCACATATGCCGCCCACAGCTAGCTTCCTTCCTCTTCCAAAGAAAGGAAGCAGCCAAGCATCTTGAGTTGTCATCCTGAGGTGTGTTTGGCGTAGGAAAAGGAAAGAGGAGGAAAGAGAGAGAAAAGGAAATAAAAGCAAAACTGAATAAAAGACTTATTCTGAAACTTGCAATATCTTCTCCCAATTGTTCCTCAAATGTCTGATTGTTCCACAGTTACAAAACAAGGGGCTTATATACAGGCCTCCTCAAGGTATGAAAATACCAAAAACCTGAGAGTGGCTAAGTTATAGGACAATTAGGTAATACACCAAGTTTGGAGCGGTTTGACACATTAATTACAAAGCATGGCCAGGGCATCCAAGCTAGCTAGGAATTTGAGAAATTTTCGCTAACTAAGCGAAATCACCGAAGTCTAGAGAAAACAAGAAATTTCGCTTAAAAAAGGGTGGAGTAATTTAAGCTATTCAGCATTGCTAATAACAAGATTAATGACAGTATTTCGCTAAGAGCAGTGTTCATGAAATTTGGGTGTCTGACGAAATTTGGTGTTTTAAACCAGGTTCTTGAGAATTTTTCGCTAAGGTTGTATTTTCGCAATCCTAGCAATTTTTATGGCTCAAAAATTGTTTTGATCCTTGTTCCTTTGCCTCACGTCTTGGCCCACATCACATTTTCTTCGTTTGCCTTGATTTTCTCATTGAATCTTGAAATTTGGTTGATAGGCGGGACCGATTAACTTCATGATTCATCATTTGACTCGAGATTGGACTCCAAAAGTGCGCAAACACCTGCAAAACAACCAAAAATACCCTCTAAATGGCATAAGTGTTACTAAGAAGACTAGAACACTTCAATTGGTATAAATGACATGATTAATGCACAAAAAGCACTCAAAACCTATCTAATATAGGGTTCAAAATTGCACTTTTTGGGCATTAATCACACCACTAACCGAAAAAATTTGCTAAGTCCTTAGCAATGCAAAATAAAGAAAAAGGAGATGCATGTGGTGATTTACAAAAGGTTATGATTCAAAAGGGTTTTTATACATATAAACATTACACTTAAGGCGAGGAATTAAATCAAAGTTGTAAACCGATATGAAAGAATCAAAACCATACAAGAACAATTCTAGGTCAATATTGGATCCATAATTCTCAACTTGAATTTCCACTAAGTCTAATGATTCTTTATGTAGCTTGATTAAACTAATAAGCGCAAAATTGCCTACTCCCAACTGGCAGTGACAGCGTGATTATTAAATATTTGATAATTTAATTACGCTTTTTTCTTTTTCAACTATATTGTGAGTGCAGTAGCAAAATTCGACTTCACCAAGAATCATTGTAACAGATCACAGTGGCTCTGACAATTAAGGGTTGGGCATAAGCGAAAGGATCATGACCTTCTTTCACAAAGGCTTCTGGGTTCAGAATGACAAAATTAAGCACCTGAGTGTCAAACTTCACCTATTCACCCATGCGAACACTAATCTGATGACTCCCAGCAGGTGGGCTTGGGCATCAGACTAAAGGCTTTTTAACCACTACCCCTCGATTTGTGCTCGGGTTTCAAATGAAAGCTTCTGACTTTATTTTCTTTTTTCTTTGCTTTTCTTTCTTTCTTTCTTTTTCTTTTCTTTTCTTTTGGAAGACAACATTGTGGTCTTCAAGTATGGGTAACACAAACCCTATCCTAGGTTGCCAGCATGCTTAAGGCCGGCTATGCAAGAGAATGAAAGGAGGCAAACAAATTCACGACCCGGTGAAATAGCTGAGTGCGGTGTGAATTATGCGGGGAAATTTCAAGTTGAGCATGCGGGAAGCTGTAGCGTGAAATTTTAATTCAAGCGTAGATTTGTTCTAACTAGAGGTGACAAATAGTGATTCAATTTCTGACTCAAAGCAGATTCAATTGCTTGATTTGAAGCGATTCAATTGTCGGTTGAAGCTGATTCAATTGTCGATTTGAAGCGATTCAATTGTCCCGGTGAAAAAACATTACACAAAGTGGAGGCACAAAACATGATATAAACAAAAAGCTGCATAAAAATAAATAGAATAGCTTTTGATATAGCCAAAATGGCTAGTACATGCGTCACAGCTAAACATCGCAAAAAATATCCTTCCTTTCTTATAGCTAATACATGAATCTTAATCCAAAATTGGTAGAGCGATTGATAAAAACGTAACTATACAAAAATCATAAAGAAACCTAACCACCTCAACTGCTTTGTGGTGGTGGTGGGTGTTTGATTTCTTCTTTGCCGGCATATCGAGGAGAATTCTTTGAACAGTGGAGCTTAGAAATCTGCAGGGTTAGAATATGACGACCCGACACAGGAACCCAGCCACTATGCCATCTTGGTAATAATGCTGTTTGCCATCGTTTTGATGTAATGGCAAAAGCATGCAGTGGCCACTAACTGCGAATTTTTAGCATGGGCAGTGATAGGGTGGCCTTCATGATGGGTGTTTCACGGTTTGGATTGTCTTTGCGGGCGTGGGCGATATGAGGCGGAGTCGGGGGATGCTGGCGGTAATGGGTTGTTTGGGGGTTGGTCGGGGAGGACTTTTGGCTCTTCAGGGTTCACTCATTGCCCGCCCCCTTTCCAAGCGGAAGGATTTTCTTCTTTCCATGGCCCATATATTACACACACTTTCGGTGTGGGGCATCTGCCGGTTCCTCGGGATCTTCTGTTGGTTCTACTTTGATTCCTCCACGAGGTTGCAGTTGAACACTCACTAAGTATTTGATCGAAGCCTCATCCTCTTTTGACTCTCTTCCTCTATGATCATTTGCTAGGCGAAGCTTTAAAATTAGACTCACTGCTAGTTATCAGTTCAAAACTCACATTCGCTTTAAGTGCATTCAGTCCTCTTGTTGAGGAATATGTATCTCAATTTCCTAATGGCACGAACATTCACCACCCTATTATCCTGTAAATTGTCCTTGTTTGCATAAAATTCGGGATGAAGCGTTCAGTAGGGGATAAATTGGTGGTTTATTCTTCTTTGAAGATGGGGGGGCACATGGAGGTTCGGGAGGTGCATAAGTTGAGACACTATAGACGAGGTGCACTCATCCATTGGTCTCTATAGTCCTCATAGACTGGTGGGTTTGGATTTCTCTACAGGGTTGTTGCCAGCGGTATGGAAGGTTCTGGCAATCCCTGTGATGTATAAGCTCTGGGTTACCCTCGGCGTATTGCTCTCCATAAGGGGATTCCATTTTCTCGGTCAATTTTCCCCTGGAACTGAGCGCGCCTTATAGGTTTCAAATCCGGGAGATGGATTCTGCGGCAAATATGGCACACAAAGCGTCATATGACACTTTTTTTTTTTTTTTTTTTTAAATTGCAAAGGTTAAATTAGCCCAACGAGAAATTAAAAATAGCGAATGAAAAACTAAAAGCAGTCGATTCGCTAATTGATGAAGGCTGGCGGTTCTACTTGGTGGGTTGCAAAAAGAGGTAAAGGTTACCTTAAACATGATGTTGATCACAAGTACACCTTAACACCATAAATGGTTGGCTGCCATCCCGACAGCGGCGCCATTTGATTCGTGCCACGATGGGCTGAGCTAGATCAACGAAATTTATATACACCTAAGTTCCTACTGCTGCTAGTAGTGACTACTGGTATAATTGGTCCCAGGAGTCGAACAGGGATGGGTTTTCATCCCCAAAATGGTTTGCATCAGTGCATGAAGGTAAAGCTTTCTATTTGGACTCTTTAGATTGTGTTTCAAAAAGCGATTGGGAATGGTTTGGCGAAATTGTAAAGCGAAAGTAAAGGTGAAAAGTTAACTTTGAAGATTTGGGTCATTTAACTTGTGAGATTAGGGCAAACAGAATAATCCTCGGGTTTTTATCCTCGTGTTATGACGTAACATATAGTCCATGCTTTCTTAGGATCTATATTCGTAGCAAACCTCACCCATGAAACATCTCCTATTTAGTCAATCTGAGGGTAGCATGCAGTTATGGCCAGCACAGTTTAAAGCCACAACATTCAGTGTATCATTTGAGGCTCGTAAAGACCATCTAAAGAACAATAGTCCTAAAGCATGGAGAGTATTGGCCAAAACAATAACATTAAATGTTATTTAACCCTAATTTGAAGAACCCTAACATGTAAATATTATCTCAGAGGCTCGTAAAAACCATCTGAAACAGCCAGGTGCATACCATGAAACCTTGCATCTAGCGTAGGTATTGGCCAATCAATAACATCCCATTAATTTATGCAACTATGTTTTTGAGAATAAGGTCCATAAATACACACCGTAGCTTTTAATACAAAGAGGACAACATGCATATGCCCCACAGCAAGCTAGCTTATGTAACTGAGGAGGCTTAGCAGTATCTCTTGAGTTGTCTGCATCCTCAGAGGTGTGTTTGCGATGGGAAAGGGAGAGAAAGAAAGAGAGAGAAGAGAGAAAAGAAATAAACAAAACCTAAAATAAAGGCTTTATTTACAAAAACTTACAAAAATATCTTCTCGATTGTTCCGAATGTCCTGCAGTTGTTCCTGATTACAAAACAAGAGGGCTTATATATAGGCCTCCTCAAGGTATGAAAATACCAAAAACCTATGAAATTGGCTAAGTTATAGAATGATTAGGTAATACCAAGTTTGGAGCGGTTTGACATTAATTACAAAGCATGAGGCATCAATTTATTGAGGAATTTATTATGTGAAATCACCAGTCTAAGCGAAAACAAAAATTTAAGCTATGGGTGGAGGTAATTTACGCTAGCTAGCGAAATTCGCTAAGCTAACGAGAATTTTTGACGAGAAATCAGTTATTTTTCGCTAAGAACGATGTTAGCGAATTTGGGTGTCTAGCGAAATTTGGTGTTTAGAAGCAGGTTGCGGGATTTTCGTAAGGTTGCGGAATTTCGCAATCCTAGCGAAAATTTTCGCAGCTGTAATTTCGGTTTGTTGATCCTTATTTGGCACACTCACGTCTTGAGCGCATCACATTTTCTTCATTTGCCTTAGATTTTCTCATTGAATCTTGGGCTGGTTGATGGTGAGACTTGAATTCAAACTTCATGATTCATCATTTGACTCAAGTTGGACTCAAAAAGTGCTGCATGAACACCTGCAAAACAGCAAAAATACCCTCTAAATGGCATAAGTGTTACTAAGAAGACTAGAACACTTCAATTGGTATAAATGACATGATTAATGCACAAAAAGCACTCAAAACCTATCTAATATAGGGTTCAAAATTGCACTTTTTGGGCATTAATCAACTACCAAGCAATAACACAACAAAAACCTAAGAACATTAGTTTTGGGGCTAAAATCCATCTTCACACACAATCCTGGACTGTCCGAAAATAGTCCCTGAATTTCCATCATTCATCTGGAAATTTTTTAGGACTAACCCTTTGTCCTCACATTAAGCAAACTATGCCTTTAAATGGCTCTTAAACAAGAAATAAACCTAGTAGAAGAGAGACCCCTTCCTCTTGGAGTTTTTCGAAACTCCTAGTTTTCAGTCTTAGCTTGAAGCTCTCATTGTGGAGAAGCACTTTGTCTCTTACTCATTTGGCAAACCAGTCCGTCCTTGAGGATATTTATAAAGAAAGGTAGAGCTTCTCTATCTCAATTTCTTCTTCTCCCTCCTTTCTCTTTCTTTCTTCCCCCCTCTTTCCTTCTCTCCCATCCCATCGGTTTGGTCTAGATGGGTGAGTGAAAGTCCTCCTCGCATCCATAATTAAACCGACCTCATCATTAAGCTCTCTTGGATTTCCCAATCTCTTATGTGGTGACACATGTCCCCATAGGTCCCACTTGAGCTCTTATTTGACTTGTTTTCCTTCTGACACGTGGCTCAATGTGAGCCACTCAATACATGCCAAGTGTCCCGTACCACCTCGATGTCTCGAAAAACGTGAAATTCCGATCGTCTCCAAATTTGACTAAATTCGACATGGTAGTTAGATTTTGCGAGACGATTCCGACGGTGAAGTCCATTTTGATCGAAATTATCGTTGTACCCTTTCTAAAAAAATTGGATTTTCTCCGGTTTTACATTCTTCCCCCCTTAAAAAAGTTTCATCTCGAAATTCCACACACATTCACATCAACTCACATGCATATGCAATGTGCACAATCACATGCATGTAAACTAGTCATTTAATTACTAAACGACTCAACCACGTACCTTCATCCCTAAATAAGAAGGGATATGTGACGCCCAACTTAGGGGTCGTTGACAACCAAATCCAACTAAACGAATACTCGTGAATGTCAGATGGCAGGCCTTTACTCACGAAAATTGGGCGAAGTCTCATTTTGCGGGGAGCTCACAGCGAAGTACATAACATCCCAAAAAATTCACAATGTGCTCTTGGGGTCAATCTGGTAATAATGGCCATGAGCCCTGCATCAATACTCACAAATATCCAACCAACTATCTCCACGGAGTTAAAGAGTTAATAAATTACCCTTAATTTAATACATATATTAAAATTACAACATTCTAACCATATCATATAACATCAAAGCCACAAGTCGAAGCTTTCTTCATATGTCAGTCCCAATGCAGGTTCAAGCGTCTTCTCGAAACGCTCCACATTGCACGAAAAAAAATATATTCCCTCAATGGGGTGGAAATTTATCATGATAGTGGAATCACCACAAATGGGTTACTCTCCGCTAAGTGCATATGCAATGCTCGATTTAAACACACACTCAAGTAATACGTGATCCTACTTGAATGTCATTGCCCATTCAGGATCTCGAGTCCTCACCGACTCCCTCACACTTGCCTAAGCCATGTATGAGAAAAATATCATTTTCAAAACAAAACTTGTTGTTCTTGAAAATAAACTACCAAAATGTCGGTAAAAATATGGGAATACCCTCAGAGACGAATTGGTTGGTGAGCTTTTCGAAACAGTCATGGTCCTCATCCGAAATGATGCATTGGCCCATCTCTGACCGATTCTCGGAAAAATCATCTGTGAAATTTCTTCCCTTGACCGTATTCATTTTAGAAAATTCATGTCATGCACTAACACCTAATCTCTAGGTTACCCAATGCATATGAAAATGCATTATGCCATTTCCAAAACCATTTATACAATATATCAATATGCAACATTCTCAAATTTGCACTCACAACACATGTCGTTCAATAATCAACCATCGCTAGAATTTGCTCACTTGAGCAAATCGCGATATCATCTCGATAACCTACACACCTGATTTATTTATAAATTATGAAACAAACACTGACGGCCTACTGCGGTCAGATTTGTCAGATAGGCTCAAAAATTCTCGAAAATTCTAACAATTCGGTCCCGAGTTTGGGACCAGAGTCAGCTGATCGTTGAGGCCTCGAGCCAATAGAGCATTACCCAGACAATTAAGCAGAAGTGTAACTTCAAGTAGGATAAAGCCCACCTCGTGGAGTTTGTCGAGACTCGACTTTTTGAGTGTCCATAGCGTAGCTCTCGTTCTTTTAGATCGAAAAAAAACTTTGCCTTCAATCCAGAAACGAAACACACGGTCCTAATTTAGTGAATCGAGAAAGAAGCAAAGAGAGAAAAAAAATAAAAAATAATTCTCTCTCAACTCTCATGCGCCTCTCCCTCCTGTCCGTTATGACCTCTCCTTTATCTTTGTTTTTTAATAATAATAATAATAATAATAATAATTATTATTATTATAATTATTATTATTATTTTTAATACATAGTTCATATTGCTTCATTCATATCCGTTTTTACCCCGAAACAATTTATTTCTTTTAAGTTCACTTTATTTTAAATGTAGACTTAACACAAATCATTTCGACTTCTAAGATTTTCGTAAATCTAGTCCTGATCAGCGACTTATCACTCGAGAAAATCGTAAAATATTTCGATTGTCTCGAATTCGACAGGCTTTTCTAGGTTACTAGATTTCGCGAGGCAATTGCAGCCTTGGTCAGTTCGTCATCAAGACCAGAAATTTTCAGTTTTCAACCAAAATTACTAGTTTTACCCTTTTCATAAAATTGAATTTTTCTCGGGTTTTACATTCTCTCCCCCTTAACAGAATTTCGTCCCCAAAATTCACGCACATACGCATCGCTCACATGCATATGCTGCTTCCTACAGAATTCCAAGTAATGTCGTGTGAGATTATGATGGCAGCCTCGGGTCCTGATCAACCGACAACCCGATGGGTTTCAATGTCCATGTCAGAATGACATCAGACTGATATGTCCTGCCATCATCCCGACCAACTCTCACCCTAGATCTAAGGAGAATTTTCCCGTACATTGGCTTTTCGGAGGCCTTAACCTCTAAGCCCAAACTCGAAGAAGGCTGATCCTCCTTTCTCTTCCCACTGGCACTCGCATCTCGAATGCCTTGTGCACTATCCATCTCTCTCTCTATGGCCAGAGTTGTCTCGACCATAGAGTCCATGTCTTGTAGGCGGAGGCCCACAATCTTTCCTCGAATGGACAACTTCAGTCCATTCTCAAATCTCCTGACCCTTGCCATATCTTTGTGGCCTGGATCCCATCGCAAAAGCGTGCGACTCAATGAATCGGCCCGTACTCCATCACTTGTCATCATTCCTGCCTCCAACTCTAGAACTCTTGGGCTGGTATGTCTGCAGTGGGCTGGAAAATACTGCTCATAAGAGCCCATGGAACTGCAGTCATTGCCTGCAAATCCTGAGGTCTTAACCCAGTCCACAGCGCTTGGGACTCACCCTGCAGGCTGGGCATCTTCTTGATCTTAGCATCGGAGGTAATATCCATAGCCTCTGTATCACATTTCAATCTGTCGGAACCAGTAGTGCAGCACCATCGGATCGCCTCCCCTCGCGTCGGAGGATAATGTGACTTAAATCTCGCCTGGACCTCCACGACTACAGTGCACTACTTTGTGCGTGGCGGCCAATTGCAACCCAACTGACCTCGTGAGCTGTGGTCAAATGTGCTGGTTGCTTGGCTAACACCTGGTGGATGAGCCTCACGTCCTCGGCCTCGACTTGCCATCTACGCATGTCAAATAGTAGCAAACTTTATTTAATTTCATTTCAGTCTAACTAGTAATGCACATACGATTACTAATAGACTTAACAACCATGAGCGAGCCCATTCCTGCTTTTTCCTTAGTGGTTCTACTTGCGGCCACTTTTTTTTTCGATAAAATTGAAACTTTCTTGGTCGTTCGTTTTCCAAATCCCTAAGGTTATAGTTCCTAACCTTAGCATCCACCTTTTTCTATACATTATTCCATCATGCATTTCCGCTTTGTGCTCCCTGATCACACAATCACAAGAAGTAGAGGACGCATCGAACCTGACACGAAACACACCGTGCATGCGAGTGGTCTAAACCCGTCCATGTGAACTCCTAGGTATTCATTGTACCTAAACTGCGCCTCCGATACTAAGCTATGATCACTGGTATCAATTTACCTGATAATATGACCTAAGCCCATTGTCCCTCAAGCCACTGGTAGTCATATATCTATGCTCGATACCCAGTGAAGGCGGTATCGGGACTAAGCTATGGATACTTGAGCACCGAGTTCCTAGGTGTCGTTTACCTAGCTCGATGCCAAAAATTTATGAAGGCGGTATTGGGACTAAACTTATAACTTCTGACCCGCAGAGGCTCCCAGTGAATCATTTACCTTGGCTCGATACCAGACGTGACGGTATCGAATTTAAACAACTTCACCCCTTAGGGCTCCCGAGGTGCTCATTTACCTTAGCTCGATGCAATGTGACGCCCCAAAACTAGGTCAGTTGACAACTTGTCAACCTGTGGAATACTCATGAATGTCGGGTAACTTCGACTAGCACTCTCCCTGAAAATCGGGCGGTCTCCTTTGTACGGGGCTCTGAAGTACATAACTGTCCCCAGAAATTCCTGATGACCTCACGGGGTCGAATGCGAAAAAGTGATAAAATAAATGGCCGGCAGGCCCCTTGCATCTTTCACAAATATATCCATTATTTATCTCAAGTAGTTCAAGAGTTAATAAATTAGTCTTAATTCAAAACATATATTAAAATTACAACGTTATTACATGTCATATAATAACATCAAAGCAGCGAGTCGGATTTTAACCGTATGTTCGGTCTGAGACTAAATTGACCATGCTTCTCAGGCGCTCTCTCACGAAAAAAATATGTTCCTCGATAAGATGAGCTATCGCTTGATGGTGGAATCACCACAAATGGATTACTCTCCACCCTAAGTGCATATGCAATGCTCGATTTAAACACACTCAGTAAATACGTGATCTACTTGAATGTCTAAATGCCCGTTCCCGTGTCTCGAGTCCTCGACTCCTCCACTTGCCTTAAGCCATGTATAGAGAAAAAAATCATTTCAAACAAAACTTGTTGTTCTTGAAATTAAACTAGAAATGTTGGTAAAATATGGGACTACCCTCGAGGGCGAGGTGGTTGGTGAGCTTTCGGAAAGCAGTCATGGTCCTCGTCCAGAAATGATCTGCGGCCCGTCTCGACCCAATTCTCCGGAAATTCATCCTGTGAAATTCCTTTCGTAAACCATGTTCATTTTTCATAAAATTCATGTCATGCACTCACACCTAATTTCTAGGTTACCCAGTGCATATGAAATGCATTATGCCATTTCCAAAACCATTTATACAATATATCAAATATATCGATATCTGACATTAAAATTTGCACTCACAACACATGTCATTCAATAGTGATCAACCATTACCCCAAATTTGCTCGCGAGCAAATCGCAATATCATCTGATGACACATACACCTGATTTATTTCATAAATTATGAAACAAACACTACTAGCATTACTACATAGTCACTGGTTGTCGAATGGGCTCGAAATTCTCGAAATTCCGACAATTTGGTCCCTGAGTTTTGGGGCCGTCAAATGGCCGTTCAAGGCCTCGAATATAGAAACATTCTGAAACACTTAAGTAAAGTGTAACTTCAAGTAGGATAAAACCCTACCTCGTGGAGTTTGTGAAACTCCAACTTTTGGTGTCACGTGTAGCTCTGATTGCGTAGATCCAGCTTTGCCTTCGGTCCTGACGAGCCTACGGTCAGATTTTCGTAGATCTTAGAAAGAAGCGAGAAAAAATAAAAATAATTCTCTCTCAACTCTCCACGGAGCCTCTCCCTCACATTACATTGATCTCATCTTTTTTTTTTTAAAATTATTATTATTATTATTATTATTATTATTATTTTTTTTATAGTTCATATTGCTTCATTTGGGTCCGTTTTTACCTCGAAACAATTTATTTATTTTTTCAGTTCAATTTATTTTAAATGAACTTAACCCAAGTCATTTTCTGACTTCTGAGATATTCGTAAAAATCTAGGTCCACGAGTCGGCGACTTATCCTCGAAAATCGTAAAATATTACGATTGTCTCGAGTCGATGAAACTTTTCTAGGTCACTAGATTTACGCGAGAGCCAATTTAACGGCGCGGAGTCCATTTTGTCATGGGAATCTAAAGAAATTTCCGTTTTCAACCTAATTACCGTTTTACTGCACCCCAGAAAAAATTGAATTTTTTCTCGGGTTTCTGAGGATAGGTAGCACGCATACGTGTCCTAAGCGCTCCCACTTTGCCCTGATGCTTTGCTAGCCTCACGAGGTCTTGCCCACTTAAAAACCTGAGTTTTCGATTCTCCATGATGCATGCGGTGCCTCGTCGAGATGTCTCATGTGTCGACATCGATCTCTCCCCGATCCACTACATGAGTTGGGAAACACGATCCATCCCACGAGACTACCATCGTGTGGATTGCCCCGTCTTATCTTGTGCGGGCTTTTAGATCCGAAGGATGATATCTAAATGTCCTAACCCCAGGGTACAATCACTCTTGCTCGTAGGGATGACATAGCCACCAAACTCCCTAATGCTCCCTAAGCCTGATCAAATGAACATCAATCCTCGGTAATGGATACTGATTCTTGATTATAACCCTATCCAACTGTCGATAATCAACGTACAGTCAAAGAATCTAGTCTTTCTTCTTTGCAAACAAAACCGAAGCGCCCCTTAGTGAAGTTCTCATTCTAATGAAACCCTTGTCCAACAACTCCTGTATCTAGACCTTGAGTTCCTACAACTCAACCGGCGTCATCCTATGGAGAGACATAGAGATGGGCGACGTGCCAATGGTGTAACTCAATACGGGAGTCTACAACCCTCTGCGAAGGTAATCCCGATAGCTCATCCGGAAGAACATACTTATGCTCATAAACTACTCGAGAAGATCGAGTCTATCTCGCCTTGTCCACTAGAGTAGGCTTTAAGCAGGCAACAGCGTAAAACTCCACTTGGTAGTGCACGAACACAGGCGGCATTATGCTTGTTCCCCTTAAATGTATCCTAATACCGTTGCATTATTGTGAGGCGGTAACCCACTGCAATCCGCAATCAAATGGCGACTCGGTATGCGTCGGCCGACCCGTCGTAAGGATGGCATCGAACTCAGTGTGTCCATGACCCTCGGTACACATTGAGCGGAATCCTGAGATCCTACAAATCATAATCCGAAATATCTATCAACACTCACGTAGTTCTAGGGAAGAATTTACATTACCTTAGCGTTTCCGTCTCTAAGCCGAACATCGACACTAGATGAAACAATAGCGTAGATATGATGCATTTGAATTCGCGACACTCTTGTGAGAGCGTAAACATACCCTATATATCAAGCCCGATCTCTGAAGCTGGAGTCTGCGATTACCACAACGTAGACACGCCCACGGGTCCCAGTCAGGCTTGAGAGCCACGTCTCGACCTCGACCTCGACCATGCGCTTAGCCCGTATAGCCGTCACGGGAAAAATTAAGTGCTTGTGTAGCACCCCGGGATTGTCACAGGTTCCCCGCGGCCCACGTCTTGAAGTGGGAGGAACAGAGGCTGCGTCGCGCATGTCCCACTAATGATTGGGACTATGGTGTCTCATAACCACAGGATCTGCGCCTCGAGACGATCAGGTCTAAATGTCCGACCTTGACGCTGAAACACGCTCTGCTACTGGGTGGCTAGGAGCTCTGAAGTGTCCTCCATCTTGGGGTGACTAGTCCGCCTTCCCACTGGTAATTCAGCGACCACGTCTCACGAATCCCTTGCGACGAAGTCTTCTACTTTTCCCCCGAGCTAGAGGAAGAGAGTTGGCTCCCCTTCATACTTGCTCGCTTACACCAGCGTCGGATGTTAAATGCGTCATCCACTTCCCTCTCTATATCCAAAGATGTCCTGACCATCGAGTCCATATCTTGTAGGGAGAGTCCCAAAATTTTACCTTGGATGGATAATTTCAAACCATTCTCAAATTTCCTCACTTTAGCCATATCCGTGGCCACATAATCGTCCCTGAAACAAGCTAACTCTGTGAACTTTGCCACGTACTCGAGTCTTGTATGGCTTCTACATCTACGACTCTAGAAATTCAGGAGCCTTGGCATGTCTAGCGGAATCTTGAGAAAACTTGCTCATAAAGAGCTCATGAAACTCTGCCCATGTCATCGCCTCTATGTCTCTTGAGGTCTTGACCCAATCCCATCATACTTGGGATTCGCCCTCTATCTGAAATCGTACTTGATCTTTCTTGCGTGGAGATGATCTCCATGCGCCTCGATATACGTTCTACTTGCGGAACCAATGGTTGGTCACCATCGGATCCCCTCCTCCCATGAATGTCGAAGGGTGATGCGCTTTGAATCTTTGAAGGTCACTCGGCCCTCCACGACCCCCATTTGCACTAATCGTCTGATAGTGATAACGCATCACCACGTAGCCTCACATAAAGGCCTGGCGATCGAAAACGGTGGTGCGACTAGTGCCACGTGGGCTGACCTCTACTTCCCCTTCCTCGACTTGCCATCTACACATGTCAAATGGCAATAGAGTTATCAAATTTCTATCTCAGTCTAACTAGTAGTGCACATGCCAACAACTAATAGACTTTAACGCGTCATGAACTCGGCGTTCGTCCCTTTTCATAGCGATTGCATAATGCCAAATGCTAAAACAAATCTGTTCGAACTTTCATGTTGGGTTTTGTTCTCAGAACCCTTAAGGTGATGTTCAACCACTAAGTTCCTCTTTTTCCTATACATTCTACCATGTATACGATTAGTACCTAAATAGTGCAATGTTGAGCCTTGTTTATCACAGGTTTTATGCGCCTTTTGTGTACTAATCTACTTCAATAACTCAATTATTACATTGGGATCCTGGCTTTGCTATTGATCATATTTTGTGGCTATTTTAGTAGTTTGAAGTCAAATGCCTCATAATTTCTCAATTTATTTCGAACACATTGAATTTGAAATTTGGTCGAAGACTCGTGATCAAATCAGAGAAATTTCGGAGCAAATCTATTGAAGATGAGGAGCAAACTGTCGAAATTTTGGGGGTTGCACAATTTGGCAACCACACTGGAAATTTGTGGGTTGCGAGTGTAAATTAGCGAGGTTGCCAATTCGCAATCTGCGGTCTTTACTTTCATGCACATGCACGGCCTTTTTTGATCCACTTGTTGGTGGTTTTATACAAGTTTGCCCTTATGTAATTTTGATTCTTTAATACACTTTTGTAATTTACTTTTTACTGAGCCTATATAAGCTCAACCATGCTTGTAATCAAATCAACTTTTTGTCATTCAATCAATCAGTCAAACACGAAGCTTCCTCACTCCTGTGTTGGTGATTTTTCTCTTCTTCCCCACTACTTTCTTGCATTTCTTGGTTTCCCAAACACCCTTGATGACAAATCAAGGGATGTAGCCCTAATCGCCACGATCGCTTGAGGAAGGCCATTGGGTGTTGTTTTTGGGTTTATTGTATGTTCTCATGTTAACCATGTTTGTATTTTGAATTGTTGTGCCTGCTTCTCCTTAAGGTTAAATCTCTTAAGCATACTCTTTAATGTGTATTTGGCAAGCTTTTTGGGTTCAATGGATACTTTCACTAAGATCTCATGAGGCTCAGTTAGTTGTCTCCTACATTAGTTATCGTGGGGTAGTGTTTTGAGATGTGTTTTCCTTTGCTAAAGACATTTTGCCCTAATGAAATGCTATACTTTCAAAAGGGAAAGCTCTTAGGGTTTAGGTTTAAAGCTAAATGAGAATCCAGGTTCGGAAATGACTATATGTCATGCTCCCAAATGCGAAGGATATAGACCAGAGTACATGTTGGTTAACCTAGAACAATAAGACTAGTGGCGAGACTTGAGTTTCTAACGCTTTTACTTGATTTATTTCAGTTACATATTCTTTTTATTTTCCTACACACCTTTAATCCAAGGAGAAAACACCATTTTCAATGCCTTGTAATCCTCTCTCACGAAAACCCATCCTTGTGTTGGAGCTACAGAGCCACCTCTGTCAACGCTTCTCTTTGTCGATAAATCTGATCAGATCATGAATATATTTGTTAGTTATCTGATTGATCAGTCAATATTTGTTTGAGGGATGGTCCTAGTGAATAAACCGATGAAACTTGTGATTCATATCACAAGTTTTGGTGCTATCTCATTCCACTCGCAGTTCACTGCAGGGGAATTTGAAAGTTTCACTGCAGGGAGTTTGAAGACTTCCATGTGCAGACTGTTAATATTGTTTTGATTTTAGCTAACCAATAACCTTTTGTTGGTCACAATTTTGCTCTACCAGTTGCCCCTTATGGGTGTGATCATAGCAGTTTATGCAGTGGGATAGAAACACTGCGAGCGGGTGGAAGGATAGGTGCCAGTTGAAGAGGGTTGTGACGTTAGCCTACACGCGTCGGATGGAGACTCCACCCGAGCGAGCCGCGAGGGGTTCATCGGGAACCCAGTGCCTACAGATCAATGAGGACTACATTCATCCATGGGTGAGTGCACATTAATGCATAATACCCCTACGAGGAGGGATGTGGTAGTGAGACCACATTTGGTGCCCTGCTCCAGTCTTTCTATTGGTATGGAAAGCAATCATACACATATTCGGAGTTTTGAGGAAGTTTGCGGCTTTTCAAGAGTTGCATTAGATATGGACACTCAAGCTAAAGGCTTTCCCTTCCCAACCTCCCGAGATAAAGCCAAAATTTGGCTTAATTGCCCAGACGAGGACCATTAGGAGCTGGGGGTACGAGCTGCGAGGGCGGAATTCTTGGAAGGATCTTGATGCTCATAAGACTAACCTTAAGAGGAAGATCTACCTTTGCAGCTCATGGCGGTGAAAGATTTTATCAATCTTTGGGAAAGGTATCTTGAGACCATCGTCATTCCCACACCCTTAGCGATACGGTGTTGGTGACCGTTTTTATGATGGAATGTCCCTTTCCATGAAGCGACTCTTTGAACCATCATCATGGGGGGGGTGGGAGGGGACTTCCTCGACAAAAATCATGAGATGAGGCCATGGATTTCCTCGACTATGTTGCGAAGACCTCAGCCCGGATGAATAAACCAGGGGAGAATTAGTGACATAGGCCTAGTGAACGAGGATTTTCCGTCAATGGAAGTAAGCCAGCTATCTTATTTGACTAGAAGATTGGGAAGCTAAAAATTACTAATCGGCGCCGAAGCCTGGCGATGGCGAACCACGTACCTCTCCCAAATATCATTTAATCGCCAATCCAGTTTGGTCGTCGAGGAGATCGATGTCAGTGCTCCCTCGATTAGAGATTTGATGCAGAGCAAGCAAACATAGTGGATCAAAGTAGGCATCCAATAGGGTGCTCCATATGGGAGCCACAATTCAGTTGGAGGAACCATCCTAATTTATCATGACAAAAACCTGGCTTATACTCCCACAGGTTCATGGCAGCAACAAACCCCACTCTCGTCGCCTGTAGAGCATGCCATTGTGAATTTGAGCAAGGTAGTGGGTCACTTCATTGAAGAGCAGGAAGGCGGTGGATGCTCAGGACCACCTGGCAAATCGAAACGTTTGGAAGGTACTTTCCAATAAAAGATTAGACGACACACGGTGCTCTAGGTCTCGGGTTGAGTAGCCGGTAACGGATACAGAAAAGAAAATTTCCTTTCTCAAAAAGCAACCCGAGACTCCATTAGATTACATGAGAGGGCTCCTCACAGTAACCCAATTCAAATTAGATAGAAATTCGAACCAATCCATCCACGGTGAGGGTGTGAAAGAACCTGAGGCCATCACCAAGGCAATAGACCCTAGAGCAGGAAATATTGATCTTGAACCAAAGGGAGGTGGTGATTAAGCGGGGCTGATGAGAATACCGCCACCCCACCTTTCCCTCAATCACTAAGAACTAAAAAGAAGGCCATTAATCAGGCTGAAATTTTATTAAGAACTACGTAAATTCAAACATTCATTATGACATGATCAAAGCAGTCTACTATCTAAAAATTTCCTAAAGGATTTGTTAATACGAGTCAAGGGTTGAACATTGACAAGCCTTCCTAGCGACAATTAGTGCCATTATCCAATGCAAGACTCCCGATGAAATCTGAGTCAGGTTGTCCGACCATTTTGAGTGATATAAAGGCGTTTGCGTAGAGAAGCAACTGCTTGGATCTAAGGCTTGGTGTGAATCTCCTCCCTAACAGAATGTACCCAGGCTAGAAGCTCGGTACAGAGATAATCCCCTATCCACTTTCTCTTGCTGATAAGGTGAGTCAAAATCTCACCCAGAAGAGCAGTGAGGGCGTCTGGAGTTCAAAGTGGACCAAAATTTTACTATCCGGTAAGATTTTGTGTTATGTTGCCAAAACGATAGCGACGGGGACCAATTATGTACCTATCATTCTGGGAAGACCATTCTTAGCCACCTTTAATGCAATTATCAACTGCAGGAATGGTGTCATGCAACTCACTTTTGGAAACATGACTTTAGAGCTTAAACTCTTCCATCTGAGTAAAAAGCACATGCAACCAGAAGAAGATGTCTCAGAAGAAGCATGCATCATTGACACCATCCTGGAGGAACAAGTTGATCGACAGGTATCTTCCGGATATACTAGATGAAGAGTTATTTGAGTGTGCGAAGAGCGAGGAGAAAGTTGACATGAAATCAGGTACAAGGATATTCAGGAAAAGAAATGAAATTTTGCCATTAGTGATAGGAGGAGAAATCGGTGAACCACAGAAGAATGAATCTCGAAGCCTACGCCTATGGAACTAAATTATGCTTTATTCGGAAGATCATGAACAATGTCGGTGGTCATTTCAACCTTCGACCTTTGCACGGGAGGATAGCCTTGCAGAGTCCTCAAACGAACAAAGAAAGCCCTTGGTGATATCTGTTGAAGGGCATTAGCCCGGCGGTTTGCACCAGCGCATGCAGAGGAGCGAAGTCGTTGAACAGCAACCACAAAGTGAACCCACATATGCAAGAGTGGGATTTGAAGCGAGAGAGATCTACTTCAACATAGCTCAATCTGTACATATACCCCAGCCATCAAGCTGACACACAGGTGGAGTCCAACCCGGTAGTACCTAAATCGGGCATAACCGTGGTGCATAATGAAAAGGAAACGATACCGTCTTACTACGGGGGTGGAGGTATGCATCAATTATCGCGAGTTAAATGAAGTAACGAAAGATCACTTTCCTCTTCCATTCATGGATCAACTCACTGGAAGTTTCTTGCTACCCGTTTATTGTTTTTCTGGATGGTTATTAGGATATTTCCAAGTAAAGAGATATTTGTAGGGATGGGGAAAAGACCTTTCTGTTCATTTAGCGCGTATGCATACAGGAGGATGCCTTTTGGCCTTTGTAATGCCCCTTGCCACATTTAGCGATGTATCTTTCAGTATTTTCAGCGATTTAGTTAGGCGCATTATGGAGGTTTTACATGGAATGATATGTCCCTATTAAGGAGAGAATTTTGAGAAGTGCCTAATCGACCTGGAAACCATCTGCACATGTGTAGAGAAAAACCTAGTGTTGAATTGGGAGAGAAATGCCATTTTATGGTCAGCCAAGGCATTGTGTGGGGCATATCATTTTAGAAAAGGGATTGAAGTTGATAAAGCAAAAAGTTGGCAGTTTCCAGCGCCTTCTCCACGAATGTTATTATGACGTGAGGCGATTTTTGGGACATCTGCGAGGTTTCTACGGGAGGTTCATCTGGGACTGCAAATTGCCAAGCCACTTTATAGCTTCTGAAAAGATGCTGTATGTTTGAATGGGATTCGAATGTCAACAAGGTTTGAAGAACTCAAGACTCATTAAACCCACTTTGCACTAGTGAGGGCCTGGCGCGATTACGCACTCGAGGTTATGTGTGATCTGAAGTGACCTCATTTGTCGGGCTTGATCCTTGGACAAAAAAAACGAAGGAGAAAACCATATGTGGTTTACTATGCTAGAAAAACACTGAATGAAGCTCAAAGGAATTACACTACCATTGAGAAAGAGTGCGCGTGCTTAAGTTTCTTGCTGCAGGATAAGTTTGTTGCTTATTTATTTAAATGAAATAATTATATCTTCCACGCCCGATTCCGAGCTTTGAGAAATATCTGCTACTAAGAAAATGCCAAGCTGGAGAGGCTTATCGGGTGGGTCCTCTTGCTACAGAATTCAACGCAAATTCGGGATAAAGGGGTATAAAATTTTGTTCTTTGATCACCTCTCGAGACTAACCATAGCACCACAACACCCGTAACCTCCCGATTTTGGCCAATTCTGGAGAGTTTTACTCGTGGACCGTGCTTACTGGTTCGCCCACATAGCTAACTTTTTAGTAACAGGAGTTGTAACTATATTCTGGAAAGCCTGGGACAAAAATTCTTCCATGCAAAATCCATTCCTACTATTGGGAGGCCCTATTTGTTCAAATATTGTCTTGATCGAGATAATCGAAGGTGCAATGTAGGAAGGAGAAACGATGAGGATCACTATGAAGCCGCTACCATGTGATTACTGCGGAGGCCATTTGCTTCAGAAAGCGGTAATGAAGGTCTTTGCGAAGCGGGTTTCTATTGGCCATCTTTATTTAAGGATGCCTATTCCATATAAGCAGTCTATAACCAAATCTGCCAAGGTTGGGAAAAATATCCGCAGGTCGTATGATACCGAATCTATTCGGTCATTGAGTTATTTGGCGTTTGGGGCATGGAAACTTCATGGACCATTTCCCACTTCCTTCGGATATATTTACATCCTCGTGGGAGTCGACTATGTATCAAAGTGGGTGGAAACTGATCTTTGTGTGGCAGCTGAGACCTAAGGCAAGTATTGAAATTCTTGAAGCGAGAACATTTTCTCCAGTTTTGAGTTCTCAGCCATAAAATAAAGTTCTGTTCTGCAACAAACCTTTTGAGAATCTCTTATCAGTATGGTGTCAAGCACAAAGTGGCCACCCCTTACCATCCTCGGACCCGATGGCCCGAGTAGAGCTGAGGAAATCAAGACTATATTGATGAAAGTGGTGAACTTTCAAAGCGGGAAGTTGGTCTCAAGCTTCTGCGAATTCCCTTGTGACATATCTGAAACAGCGTGGTTCCATTCTTGGAATGTCCCTATCGTCTAGTTTATGGAAGGCACGCCACTGTGGTGGAAATTGAATACAAGGCATGAACAGAGAGCGATAAAATTGAATATGGACATGGGAAGAGCTGACCTTAAGAGACTCCTTGATCTCAATGAGTTAGAAGAGCTCAGGAATGACGCCTACTTCAATTCAAAAATCGCGAAGGACAAATTGAAGAAGTGGCATGATCAGCTCTTCTTGGAAGAACTTATTCGGGGGGGACCAAGTTCTACTCTATGACTCGAACTCCACCTTTTCGAGCTGACTCAAATCGAGATGGGTGGACCGTTCATCGTTCAGCAAGCATACCAGTAGCTCCATTAGACTACTGATCGAATGATAGCATAATATTCAAAGGTCAATGGGCCAGAGGGTGAAGCCTATGTTCTTGTCGAGTGCGACGGGGAGGAAATTCACTTGGACCTCCTTAGGCCCACCGGTATGCATTTAGGAGTGGCTCCTACAGTGTCTCAGAAGCCACCAATTTAATTGCTTAGTCTTGTTTAAGGTTCCATTTGTGCTAATAATCTAGTTGTAGTCATTTGGGTGACTTGTTTTCCTATGTATTAGCGGTAGTAATCCATCAACCCGCTTCCACTTGGCACCTCGGCATGCGGGTGAGGATGAGCCTTCTCGAGCCATTGATTGAGGAAATTGCCACTTCCTCCGCTCTTCGTTCCATTGCGGATGATTGGTTTTGGAAAATGATGTTCATTAACTGGTTTTGGTTTTACTTGTGCCATTGCCAATAAAGCCCTTTGTGTGTTTATATGAAGGCTTGTTGTTTCTTTTGTTTGAAAAAGTAAAAATTTTTAATAAATTCACCTTGATATATATAATACAAATCTAGCACCCTACTTTTGCATCTCATTTTGACCCTATATCTGTGATTTTGCCTTTCCTGTAAATTGAAGAATTGAAGCACTGTATAATACCAAATGCTAGAATAGTTCCATGCATGATGAGTTTTTGGTCAGTTGATGACCACAGTAATTACTCCACGGCCTTCCACCGACCTCAGCCACACACAATTCACATTAGTTTTCTTGATGGGTTAAGTCGTTTCTCCTTTTACTTTACAAAACCTGACCTTGGCCGTTTGTCGACTTTTAATAGATTAGAGTTCACTTATGAAAGAAAGTGATGTGTCTTCAAGAAAAAGAAAGAAAGAAATAAAAATAAAATAGTTAAGTAACTTGGCAGCGCAGCTTTGCCTTAAAAACCCAGGGATGGGTCCCAGGGGGTATCTGGTAGCCTTTATAACTGGTGCTTACTAAACTAAGTGGTTGAGTCGCCCCGACTTTGTGCTCTACGTGGGTGGACGGAGTTGGAGTTCCAAGTGAGTTGTAGGTCTTTGGATTCTCAAGAATTATGTCAGAGGGTAGAAACACAGGGAGTTGGTGGTCGAAAGATCCTTGGCAGTACCTAAAGCATTGGTTGGTTTGGATTCACCGGTGGATCCCATTTACACGGACTTTGGTGAAGTCGAATTTTTCAACATTACCTCTGATACATTAGTAATATGAAATAAGTGAGACGTCTTTGCGAAAACATTTAGAGTTTTGGGGTGAAATTCCATCACGATTCCCTTAAGACAAGATCTTTGCCTTTGAAACTTATTCTGTATGGCATTTGTTGCTCAACTTGGTTTTATCTGAGAGTCCCGATTTGTCATCTTAGGTTGAACTGTGTGCATATTCCTTTTGAGCGGATGATGCATTTTAGCAAAAAACACTATCATGCATGATCTACCTTCTTTGTTATCATTGCTAAGGATTATGATATCTCGGTTGGGAGGTGATTAGTACCCAAATAGTGCGATATTGAGCCTTGTTTATCCACGGTTTTTATGCGCTTTTGTGTACTAATCGACCGGCTTATCTCTTAAAAATTATTCCACATTAGGATCCAGGCTTTACTTTCCACCTAATCCATGTACCTCCTTATCCTTGTGAGCCAATATTTGACTCTTGCTATTTTTCCTTCACCCCAGGTGGATTCTCATAAAGCCCCCATCCATTTTGTAAACCCACTAAAAGCGACTTTTTATAGCCAAAGTTTTGTTTCATTTTGTAAATAGAATCCCACAGCTTTCAGTTTTAGGGTTTGCTTTTCTCTCTTCTCTCTCCTCTTTCTTTCATTTTCTAGGTTGCCAAACACCCCCCTTGAGGATGACAACTCAAGGGATGCTTGGCTAAGCCTTATAGCTTTGAAGAGGAAGGTGGCTAGCTTGGTTTTGGGGTAGTTGCAGGTGGTCCTTTGTTTAAATGCCTCTGATCTTGTATTTATGGCTCCCATCTTTTCAAACTAGGGTTTAATATCTTTAATGTCATTACTTTGTGATACTTGCCATGCTTTAGAAGTGCAGTGCATACTTGTTAGATGCTGCTGTTATTCTTCTATAGTCTTTACGAGCCCACTTTAAATGAGGTTGGGTGTTAGGTTTTTTAAAGCTGAAGGAAATTTTGTGAATGCATATTTTGTGTTGACTCAAATAGGAGTGATTATAGGGTTAGGTTTTCTAGTTAAACAAAGATAGATTTATGGCTTGGAGTATAGGTTGCTTACCATAATGCGGATATGACGAGGACACTTGTTTCCCAAGTGTTATCAAGAAATTTAGTGACCCTAAACCTTCAAGGTTACCATTCCTTTTATTTCAAGCCATTCACAGGTTATTTAGTAAACAAACAACTCCCTCTTGTTTTGAAACAAAATCAAAAATCAAATTAAAAACTCACCTTTTCCAACAACGATGCGAGTCATTCATAGGATGAAAACCCATCCCCGTCGACCACTGGCGCTATCTTTGTGAAGTAGCTTGACTACGCGTGGGAGGAACATAAGTAAATTTAGTTGATTCCGCTCACCCTACAGTGGCCACGAATCAAATGGCGCAGATTCCAAGTGTGAAGGTGCCAAAACTCACATTATGATAGTTGAAGTGTACTTGTGATCAACATCACAAGTGAAGGTGACCTTACCCAATCTAACTTTTTTAGAAACTCGAGTTATTTATAGCGCAAAGTTTTCATCACTTTGGTGCTTTACCTTTGTTTTGTTTTTCATACAGTCAGTTTTTATTTTAGCTAACCCTAACCTTTTTGCCAAGCTTTGTTGTGCTCTTTGTTGTCTCTAAAAATTGTGTAGCAATTGTTTATGCCAGGTGGGATAGAACATTTCAGGTAGACTACAGAGAATCCGTACACCAATTGCACACGGTTGTGAAATTCGGTGTAGACACCATGGAGCCCACACGAAGAACAACGAGTCAACCGGGAACCCAGTGAATCTAGCGGCTTGGAGGTCAATGGGGACCACGCCTCCTGGCTGGTGGCATTGGCCCGATCGGCGTGGCCTTCTCGTATCTGTTTGATGTGCGGTAATGTAGATCCTACGTGCTTGACAGTTTCTACTACGGTGCAAAGTGCTTTTTGTGCCTCCCCTTTGTTTATCCACTTTTGTCTTCAATTTGAACAGATTGAATTGCTTTCAATTGAACAATTGGTGCCTTTAATTGAAAGAGAGTGAAACCACATGTTACCTTAATGCTAGAACAATTCCATACACTTGGTTAGTTTTGGTCAATTGAAGTTTAACAATCTCAGCCTTAGACATTCCTCCTTAGCTAATTCACATTGCACACCCAGTTATACCAATAGGGCATTGTGAAATTGTATACCTCCTTTCACTGCGTAAGTAGGCCTTAGGCATGTTAGCTGACCCATGATAGGTTTATTGTTACCCATATGAAGACTGATATAGTCTTCCAAAAGGAAAAGAAAAAAAAAAATAAAAAGAAAGAAAAGAAGAAAAAGACAAATAAAAGTCGTGACACTTTGCCTTGAAACTCGAGCACGGTCCGAGGGGTATATAGCGAAAGTCTTGAAGCAGATGCCACACAAGCCTTAAGGTGGTTGGGAGTCATCGATTTGTGTTAGTTACGGGTGAGATGGGTAGGTTTAGCGTATTGTGGGTGCTTGATTCTGAAGTCATTAGTCAGGGGTGAAGCACAGTAGGTTTGTGGTCGATGATCCTTTTTTCTTGATGCCTAAACCTTGGTTGGGAGTCATCGGTGGACCCAGATTACGGACTTTGGTGAAGTCGGGTTTAAGCATTGCATCCTATAATTTATTCAAATAAAGAAAAATGTGTATTTATTCCTATATAGGTTTTTCAACGACTTAAGGCCATGCCGAGTAGCTAGAGTTGGGGAATAATTTTGCAATTTATTGGCTCGTCTGGTTACGTGAAACGGATTAGACTTTGGTGGAAATTCGGGTTGAGAACCGTGGATGGGTGTTGACCTAAAAATTGTTCTTTTGTATGTGGTTTGGCTCTCATGTTGGTTTTCAAACTTGGTTTCAATTCTTCATTTTAAAGGTAATGCTTATTTGTACATACACCTTTTGAGCGAAGTAAACTTTTTGAAAAATAGCGCATCCATGTCCTTATTGTTTGGCATTCTTCAAAGAGCTAACTGCTTGGCGTCGGTTGGGAGGTGTGATTAGTGTAGAAAAGTGCCATTTGATTTTCATCACGGAATGGGTTTGGGATGTTTTTGCGGCATAATCATATCAATCGCCAATTGAGGTGTTTAGGTAAAGTAGTATCACTGCATCTTGTTTGAGGTTATTTTTGGTGAATCTTACGAGGTTTGCATACCTTGGGAGTTCGATATCGAGATATGTGAGGAACCATGAAAGTGAAATATTTTCGGCCATCACAAATACCAAGATACAATAGAAATGAAGAACGAAATGATGAGGGATACGTTAAGCAGCTTGATGAAAGAAACGGTAGCCCGGGAAATTTCGCCATGATTCTGAAAATTTCAATGGGATTTAAAATTTATGACCATAGCGAAATTGTAATCCTAGCAAAGTGGGAAATTTAAGCTATATAATGAAAATCTTTAATCTATAGAAATTCTCCATTTTAAGCTATCTCTAAATTTAAGCTAGGCTAAGCGAAATTTACATTAACAGCGAAATTCACGATATAATGAAATTTGTGATTTGGCTATCTCTGTTTCAATTTAAGCTAGAGCTAAGCGAAAATTTAGCTAGAAATTCTATATTAAGCGAGGAATTTTAAGCTATACTAGCTGAAATTTTCCTCCATAGTGAAATTCACCTTTTGTCAATTTTATTAGCCAATTAATCTGAAGACCCCAGTTTGGTGTATTACCTCCTTGTCCTTGTATGAGCCAATATTTTAGGCTTTCTTGTATTTCATACTTTGAGTGGACTATATAAGCCCCATCATTTGTAACCCTAAGCTACTTTGTGTATGTTTTTCATTTGTAAATAGAGTCAAACGACTTTCAGTTTAGGGTTTGCTTTTCTCTTCCTCTCTGCTTTCTTTCATTTTCTGATTTTGCCAAACCCCCTTGAGGATGTGACTCAAGGATGCTTAAAACTAAACCTTATAGCTTTGAAGGGGGAAGGAGGTGGCTAGCTTGGTTTTGAAGGTGCAAGTGGTCCTCATGTTTCATCTCTGGTGGTATTTATGGCTCCAGCTTTTCAAACTTGGGTTTAATATCGACTGTCATCATTACTTTGGCTTGTCCACCACCCATGCTAAGTGCAGTGCATACTTATTGTTGATACTGTTATTGCTAGATGGTCTTCTGACCACTAATCGGGTTGGGTGTTAGGGTTTAAGCGGGTGTGGTACATGTTACTGTGTTGGCTCAAATAGGGTGAATTCTGAGGTTAGGTTTTCTAGTTAAACAGTCCAGGGTTATGGCTTGGACTTTATAGGTTGCTCTCATAATGGGGATATGGCCCGGGACACTTGTTTTTCCCCACATCTTTATCAAGCTGACCTCTTGTAGTTATTTCACACTTTATTTCCTAGCCATTCTGAGTTATTAGGTAACAGCAAATCTTATTTTGAAACAAAAATCGAAATCCAAATTAAAAGCCTCACCTTTTCCAACAACGATGCAAGTCATTCTTAGGATGAAAACCCGTCCAGTGTTCTACTATTTGCTATCTTTGCCATTAAGCAACCTAAACGAGTGGGAGGATATAAACAAATTTTGTTGATTCGCTCACCTACCCAGGTATGCAGATCATCTATAACACCTTGAACATCAAAGGGATATGCGAATGATGGCATAGTTGAAGCGGGCATGCTTTACCATACCGCAGTGCGGCGACGGACCGAGGTTTAAATGCGTGATCGCCCGCGATTACATCTTCAATCTTTTTAGGCGAATCCTTCACGGAACTTAAGCGTCTTCTCTAGAATATGCCAATTTCTCTCGATTTGACACCTACGCGCCCATTGGCTGCGGGTGATATCTGAGATGTGCGATGGCCTTCCCATTACTTTATGGAAACCTTGTCAATCACCTTGTGCGAAATGGTACCATTATACGTGATCGGTGCTCGAGGGTTCCCAGTCGTGAGAATATGTGGGCTGCGGCCAGGCCACAACCTGGCATCGTTGGTGCGGGTGGAATCGTTTCAACCCACTTTGAAACATAGTCCTCACTTTACCCGTAGAGATGTACGAGTTAATATAAGATGGGGAAAGAGGGTCCCGTGAAATCCATTTCCCGTAGGTCGAGCAGTTCTACTTCGGGAGGAATGGGGTGCATGGGCGGTTCGGTCCTTTAAATTCTCCCCATTCATTGACATTTTGTAACAAGTGGATACGAATGATGAGCATCCTTGGATAAAGGTAGACGATGAAACTGTTTGGAGAACCTTAGGCACAACATTCTCACGGCCGCAAAATGTCCACCACATGGTGGGGAGATGGTAGTGGTTTAAAGATGTGATTTCATCTTGAGGACACATCCTCTAATCACTGATCCTTGTGTCGTAAAAGTGGCTCATCGATAGTAGTGTTTAAATATCACGCAGAAAAACCAGTTTTTTGTTGATAGTTAATTCTGGAGGAACTACTGGAACTGCGATATTAACTCAATCTCTGAGGCTCATGACTACGCCCTCTTATCTTGATAACTAAGAGTTTCTCATCTGAGTCGTCATTCACTTGAACATCATCTCTTGCCCACTTCCAATCGTGAAGATGATCGACACTAGGTTCTCGTGCCTTTCTTGTCTTTAATCTCAACATCAAATTCTTCTGACTGAAAGACCCACTTAGGATTAATCGAGGTTTAGGCGTCTTTTTAGTCATCGAATATTTAATGAGCGAGAAGGATGGAGTGTGGACTACTACCTTGTTACAAATCCAAATAAGGCTGAATTTGTCAAAAGCAAAGGCGATAGCTAAAAGTTATTTCTACGTGGGCATAATTCAATGAGCATCATTCGATGTTACGCACATAGTAAATCTGGAAAATTTTCTCTCGTTTTACGCTAACAACGCTGTCCTTGAAAATAAACGCGTCACATAAGTTCAAATGGAAAGGACGTCCAGAGACTACGACAATAAGTTGATACGACTTATCCTTCAGCTGCCAAATGCATCGAACGCTGTGAATCAAACTCAAATGGGATCCCTTGGACGGAAAGGTTGGAACAAGCGGTTTGCAATGCGAGAGAAACTTAACATTGAGCTAGCCTATAGAATCAACGTGGCTAAAAACTTGAATCCTTTTACCGATGAGGGTGGAGGTATTCAATTGCTTGATCTTTGCTTTGTCTACCTCTATTCACTTGTTGAAATCAGGAATTGTCCCAGAGTACAATACCCTCTTGTACCATAAAATGGCACTTCTCCCAATTGAGTACTAAGTTGGTCTCCTCACATCTTATCAACAACGATCTCAATTTTCAAACCGGTTATCAAATAGTGCAATCTGAAAAAATCATATGAAGATTCGATTGTCTTTTCAACCATGTCGAAAATAGCCATCATACATCGTTGAAAGGTGCTGACGCATTACGGTCAAAGCTGACCTTTGGATCACGAATGTCCCATGGGGACGTGTGAATGTCGTCTTCTTATGATGCCCATTTATGCGATTTGATTATGGCCGGAATAGCCATCAACAATAATATTCATGATGACTGTCGATCCGACTATCACGATCTAGAAACGGTAATGGGAAATGATCTTTTCGAGTGTCTTTGTTCAGTTTCCGATAATCATTATGAATTCTCCACCCGGTAACTGTTTGAGAAGGCAGTAATATGTTGTTCTCAGTTCTTATGATAGTTGTTCCTCCCTTGCCCGAACACCAATTGTTTGGACTAACCCATACCTTTGTCGATATAGGATAAATTACTGATGTCTAGCCATTTTAATACTTCCTTCCGGACTACCTATTTCATTGTTGGATTCAACCTCCCATTTGTGCTTCCGAAGGTTTGTACTACTTTCTTCGAGCAAAATACGATGCATGCACATGGAAGGAGAATCCTTTTCATCGGTACAGAGATCATCAGGAAACATTTACGTGATCTCTAAGGACCCTTAATAACTTCTCCTCTTCTAGTTGATCCAACGTCATAATCATTGGTAAAAGTGGATTGCTACCCCAGTATACATACTTGAATGGATAGGTAGAGGTTTTTGTTCCATCTTGGTGGTTGATCAGCCAGATGTACTTAGGCGTTTAGCTCATTCGCCTAGGGTCGAGTATTTCCTCTATTGGGTCGAGCAGATCCAACCATTTTACATATTCTTTGCTAACCGGCTCATATTCTCGGAATCTCATTCTCCGGTAAATTTAGCCTCAGGGTCGATGAGACCACTTTGGCTAGACATAGCCTCTACTATCTCTTGCCGTGAAGCAGTATGACTCTACGCTGGATGTCTCCTTTGCTTCAATCACGTTGAACTTGACCGTCTTCACACTCTCAATTTTGGTTCTCCCGCCACGAACATCGATCCTTCGCCACGGTTCGCGAAAGCGATTACATCAGATTATGGGTATTTCTTTATCCTCTTCCATATCTAAAACGATGAAATCACATTTGGGAAGATAGAAACTTGTCAACTTTCACGAGGACATCTTCTGTACCTCTCGAGATGCTTCAAAGATGCGTAGGCAGGCCCGGAAGTGTATTGTAGTTGGATTAGCCTCACAATCAACGTTTAAAATGGGCGAGACACGAGGTTAATGCGCACCCAGTCACGAAAGAGCTCTCTCAGATAGCATTTCCAATGGTGCACGGAATGATGAAAGCGCACGAGTCTTTAAGCTTTGCGGTAGCTTCCTCTTAAGTATGGCACTACATTCCTCAGTTAAGTTAACTATTTCAAATCGACCCGATCTTACTGTACCGGGATAGAATGTCTTTCATAAATTTCACTGCCCCATTTGGGCATCGCTCCCGGGCATCAGCTTAAATAGGATATTAATGTGTAACTTTTAAACACTTCCATGAATTTGGTGAGCGCTTATCGGCCCAATGCTTAACTAGGCGTTGTGGTAGGAATTGATAAGTTGGTCCTTAGCCGGTAGTGTTTTGCGGACACTTTTCTTACTAGGTGATCCTTGTTGCATCATTACGATTGGGTGGATGACCTTTCGGTCTCGCGCTCTATAATGAGTTTACTTTGTCTTAGAGGAGGCAGAAGACTCAGCTCAGGAGACATCCCAAAGGGCGGGATGGCTCAAGGCAGTTAACTCCGCTGCCAAACCTTCACAAGGAGTAGCTCGTGGGGTGACGATGAAGGTCGAGGTAAGAGTGGAGGCAGGTTACTTCACGGTAGCACCATGGATGACTTGAATGGTGCTTTCGGGATGGACTTCCTTCGCGGGTAAAGCTGTGCCTTTACCTTTTCTCGTTCATGGCTATCTTAGAAGGGAGGCACCATGTATGGTTCCACGATCAGGGGCAAGGCCCCAAGACCCGCATGCGTCGGCTGTGCGAGCTAGGAATAGGGGTTGAAAAAGAATGGGGTGACCTACATGGTGGCTCTTGGGAGGACCGATTGACCCTATGGGAGATCTATGCCCATGGAAGTCGAGAAGGTTCTAGATGAATTCAAAAGTGTAATGCCACTAGAGACTGCCAGCTCCCACCTATGAGGGAGGAAGATCATAAGATCGAGCAAGAGTCGAGAGCAAAACCCCCTGCCATGGGGCCTAGGATGTCTTTCCCAGGAGTTGGAGGAGTTAAGAGACAGGCGAGAAGGAGTTCTTTGGATGCGGATTCATCAACCATCTAAGGCTCCTATGGCGCGCGGTCTTATTCAAAAGAAGCCGCGATGGGTCATTCTACGGATGTGCATCGACTAGGGCGCTCAACAAGGTGACGGTTAGAGCAAGTATCATTCCTCTTATTGCTGATTTATTTGATCAACTTGGTAGAGCAAGGTACTTCACGAAGCTGGACTTGCGATCGGGCTACTACCAAGTGAGGATAGCTGAAGGGGATGAGCCGAAGACTACTTGTGTGACGAGGTATGGCTCCTATGAGTTCCTAGTGATGCCCTTTGGTCTTACTAATGCACCTGCTACATTCTGCACTTTGATGAACAAGATATTCCATCCTTTCTTGGATAAGTTTGTGGTGGTATATCTAGATGATATTGTTATATATAGCAACACCTTGGAAGAACATGTTGATCATCTAAGGCAGGTGTTCCGGCTATTAAGGCAGAATGAGCTATATGTGAAGAAGGAGAAATGCTCCTTCGCTCTTGGAGAAGTGGGCTTCCTAGGACATCGCATCACGGATGGCAAGCTCATGATGGATGAGAGTAAGATCAAAGCCATCCAGGAATGGGATCCCTCTTGGGTGCCCTGGCGGGAGTCCTTCTTGGGCCACAGTGAACTTCTCTCAGGGTTCATAAAGGGGTACTCGGCGAGAGCAGCTCCATTGACAGATCTTCTCAAGAAGAGTAAGGCATGGGCGTGGGATGAAATGTCCCAAACCAACCTTTGAAGATTTGAAGAGGCCCCGTAGCGGAGGAGCGGTGTTAGGCGCTGCGACCACGCTAAGGTATTCGGTACACGCGATGCCTCGACTTTCTTTATTGGAGGGGTTCTTAAGAAGGAAAAGAGCGCCCGTAGCTTTTGAAAGCCGCAAACTCAATGACACGGAGGCGGTACGGTCCAGAGAAGGAGATGACGGCCATCATCCGTTGCTGGACATGGAGACTGCTTATCTACTTTGAGGTGCCGTAGTGAAGACGGATAATGTAAACACTAGCTTCTTCCCGAGACCGAAGAAAGCTAAGCTTCGCAGGCGGTGGCATGACTTCACAGCTGAATTTGACTACTTATTTGGAATATAAGCCGGGCCACTGACTAATCATGGCCGATGCCTTAAGCCGTAAGGCAGAGCTAGCATCCATTACTAGCCAGCCCCAAGGAGAGATGGTGGATCTCATAAAGGAGGGGTTGCAACACGATCCAGTGGCCAAAAGTCTCAGCACGTTGGCTCATGAGGGAAAGACAAGGCGGTTTTGGGTAGAGGACGGTCTACTCTACACAAAGGGGAAGCGGCTCTATGTGCAAATGGGAAGCCTCGGAAGGAATCTCGTAGAGTTACGACCTGTTGAGACATCAGGAGGCCACGCGGCAGCAGGCACTACAGAGTCTGTCTGCTGCGCCTGGATACGGGATGATGTGGAGACATACGTAAGGACTTGTCTTGTGTGCCCGACAAGACAGGTGGTAACTAATCTTCAGGGGGTTCTTGGGAGCCCTACACTCATGAGGCGACCTTGGAAAGTGTCACTATGGACTTCATCATCAGCCTACCCAAGTCCGAGGGATATGGATCTATCATAGTGGTGGTGGATAGGTTTTCAAATATGCTACTTTCATAGGCTCCTAAGGATTACGACGAGAGGAGGCGACCAGGACTATTCCTCGAACGTGGTGAAGTATTGGGGGCTACCAAGTTCATCATCGGTGATCATTGACTGCGCTTCCTTTGGGAAGTTTGGATGGAGCTTTTCAAGCTCATGGGCGCGAACTTCACTTCTCTACTAGCTTTCACCTGACGGATGGGCGGAGCGGAACGGGTGAACGCCTGCGGAGCTATACTTGAGGCACTTTGTGAGTGCTAATCAGACAGATTGGGCGAAGTTGCTAGATGTGGCTCGATTCTTATAATCCTACGAGAGGGTAGGGCGGCCCAGGAGTCAGATTCGAGATAGTCATGGGGCGACGGCCAGGTGACTCCTCACACCTAACCGGGGATGCAGGAAGAGTCGTGACACACAAATTTGCTAAGGGGATGGCGAAGCGAGGATGACATAAGCGCATTACTTGGAGAAGGCACTAGAAGATGAAGAAATGGGGCGACAAGAAGGGACATGCGAGAGTTCGGGTTGGAGACTTAGTGCTTGTCGAAGCTCATCTGCAGCGATTCAAGTCCTTTGAAGATTGCACAAAGGACTTGTGAGGAGTATAATAAGGCCCCTTTCCCATAATGGGACGGGTTGGGAAGGTGTCCCTCTGAATCGAGTTACCTTGGCTAAAGATTCACCTGTCTTCCATCGGCAATCTAAAGCCACATCACGAGACCGGAGGATCAGGCGGGGATTTCTACGAGGGCACCTACGGCGGTGGTCACGTCTTATGACAGGAGGTGGATACATAATGGCGGGCGGGTCACGAGGAGAGAAAAACTTTCCAGCCACACAAAGTACTTAGTGAAGTGGAAGGTTGCAGAGAGTGGCTTCGGTTTAAGGATTTGCGGATACTTTGTGGCGGTTCGAAGCTTGAATCGATCGGTTGGGCGAAAGATCGGCGAGGGCGTCTGAGCTTTGGTGGGAGGAATGTGCACCTCTCACATGGAAAGCCCCTCTTGATCATATGGAGCATGAAGGCTTATATAGGGAGGTGGGAAGATTCTAGAAACTTGGAGACCTGCCTTTGCTAGAAAGATGTGGAAGGTTACAGAAGACTCAGGAGAAGTCCACACTTGTGTGGAAGGTATATGGAAGAAGGAGATCTCCTAGGTTCTTCTAGAGGAGCTTCTTGTATATGTGTACATAGTAGAATCTTCTAAATTCTCTAGGTTTGTTAGGGAACGCTTCAAGGTTCTACACCTTTCCATAGAGTAGCTATAAAAGGAGGTGGTGGCCTCATTTGCAAACCACCAAGCAAGAGCTCTCAAAGCATTGTAAGCATTCTCTCTTCAATAAAGAGAGGAAAACTTCTTTCAAAGTGTTCTCCTCTCAAAGTTTCTCTTGGCTTCCGAGCCCGAAATTTCGGTGGCCAGAGCTGGTAAGCAAGGCGATCGGGAGGTTGACTTAGCGACATCGAAGGCGAGTTGTCTAAGTACCGCGCGGGAGCTTAACGAGCTAAGTCGGGTGACACTCGGCCCTGGTGCACGGTGCCTGGGCCTAGTGCCATGACATGCCTAGGCACGGTGCCTCGGCCTAGTGCCATGGCCTGGGCACGGTGCCTCGGCCTAGTGCCATGGCCTGGGCACGGTGCCTCGGCCTAGTGCCATGACATGCCTGGGCACGGTGCCTCGGCCTAGTGCCATGACATGCCTAGGCAAGGTGATTCGGCCTAGTGTCATGGCCTGGGCACGGTGCCTCGGCCAGGTGCTTGCCTAAACGCGATTGCCGCCGACTGGTGCCATGACGTACTAGGCGCGATTGATTGGAAGCAGTGCCGTGACATGCTGACAAGGTGATTCGACTGAGTGTCATGGCACGGGCGCGGTGCCTCGGCGGTGCTACTAAGCAGGTGCCTCGGCCTAGTGCCATGACATGCCTAGGCACGGTGCCTCCGCCTAGTGCCATGACATGCCTAGGCAAGGTGATTCGACCTAGTGTCATGGCATGCCTAGGCTGGAGGTGATTCGACTGGTGCGTACTCCACAGGAGCAGTTGCCTCGGCCAAGTGCTTTGCCTGGCGCGGTGCCAGCGCGACCTAGTCTTAGTGGCATCTCGACACGGCGATTGACAGCGGTGCCTGCGACCTTAAATGCCATGACATGCCCTAGGCCGCGGTGATTCGGCCTAGTGCCATGGCATGCCTAGAGCGCGGTGATTCGACTGGTGCATGCGCCACAGGGCGGTGCCTCGACGGTACTTGCTAGGCGGTGGCCGCGATAGTGCCTTGGCATGCCGACACGGCGATTGTGCGGTGCCTCGACCTTGTGCCATGACATGCCTAGACACGATTGATTGAGCCTGAGTGCATACACAAAGGAGCGGTGCCTCGACATAGTGCCCATGCCGTACTTTGGGTTAAACTACGCCCTAGTTTAAAAAATATTTGTTTTTAGGGTTGAGGTTATTTCTATCATGAATATTGCCATTAATTGGCTAGTTTCATGCGTAGACAAGGTTCCTCGGCCTAGTACTTTGCCATGGCATGCCATGCCAGCCTGAAACACGGGGCCTCGACGCAGTGCTTTGCCATGCCATGCTGAGCACACGGGGCCTCGGCATAGTGCTTTGCCATGCCATGCCATGCTGAGCACACGGGGCCTCGGCATGAGTGGCTGCCATGCCATGCCATGCCTAGACACGGGCCTCGGCGCCTAGTGCCATGCCATGCCTAGGCACTTAGCGGGGCCCTCAGCGCTGTTGCTTCCGTGTCATGCTAGACACACGATGCCTCGGACTAGTACCGTTCCATGCCTAGACACGGTGCCTTGGTCTGAGTCAGCATGGCATGCCAGTACCTAAACTTCCCGGGGCCTCAGGCGCCCTATTGCTTTACCACATATCATGCCTAGACACCACAGTGCCCTAGACACAGTGCCTCGGACTAGTGCCATTCCATGCACAGACACGGTGCCTTAGTCACAGTGCTATGGCATGTGCTGGAGCACACAGGGGCCTCGACCATGCCTAGACACACGGGGCCTCGGGCTGGTGCTATGCCATGCCATGCCTGAACACCGCGATGCCTCGGCGCTAGTGCTATGGCATAGCATGCCGTACTAGACACACGGGGCCTCGACCATGCCTAGACACACGGGGCCACCGGGCCGTCTTATCACCATGCCGTAATGCTGAACACCGCGATGCCTCGGCGCCTAGTGCTATGGCATGCCATTCCTAGACACACGGGGCCTCGGCCTAGTGCTATGGCATGCCATGCCTAGACACACGGGGCCTCGGGCTAGTGCTATGGCATGCCATGCCTAGACACACGGGGCCTCATCGCCTAGTGCTATGGCATGCTATGCATAGACACACGGGGCCTCGGCGCTGAATCTTTATGGCATGCTATGCACTCGACCTACGGGCCTGGCCTAGTGCTATACCATGCATGGCATGCCTAGACATATGGCTTCGGTCCTAGCGCTTTATTTCGACGGGGCCTCGGCGCTAGTGCCATACCGTACCATGCCTAGACACCACGGGGCCTCGGCGCTGGTGCTATGGCATGCTTGCATGCCATGCTGAACACCAGGGAGCCTCGGCTGGAGTGCCCATGCCATGCCATGCCATGCCATGCCATGCCATGCCATGCCTAGACATATGGCCTCGGTCTAGTGCTTTGTCATGCCTAGACACACGGGGCCTCGCCCTAGTGCTATTGCATGCCATGCCATGACACACGGTGCCTCGGCCTAGTGCTTTGCCACGCCACGGTAACCCGTTCCATCGTGCCAAGAAATGTAATTTGCAATATTGATAGGTGCCTCGGCAATATTAGTGGTGCTGACCCTTGTTGTCCTCCATGCCATTGCACCGGAGCACAATATTGGTGGCTTTAAGCATAGATACTTGTAATCGCTTCACAACCATGCTCGTTTCTATTCCATTGTTTCTTACTTAATTCATTGTTTAAATAATATTCTCATGTAAAAATGTTTTCAATACCTTTTCCCATGTTTTTCCCTATGTTCCTATATTTTTAGAGAAAAAAAAATTTAAAATTATCTTTTCATTTAAAATATTTTCAAATATTAATATTTTATAGTAAAATATTGCATTTCCAGTAGTCAAATCTAAATCAATTAACACACACAGCTTTGTTTTTCCCTGTTTTCCCCTATTTTTACTTTATTTTTCAGTAAATAAATTAAAATAAAATATTTTCTCCACTTCAAATCGATCAATTCTGATTCCCAAATATTTTCCCATGTGAAAAATGAATTTTAAAAAAATATTTTTACTATTTTCTCCTATTTTCCCTATTTTCCCTATTTTTCTAGTAAATAAATAAAAATAAATATTTTTCTGCGTCAAATTTTTTTCTTCTTTTTTTCTTGGCCATGTATAATTATTATAAGAATACGCAAAAAACGGGACTAAAATCTTTCTAGTTAAAATTTGCCATTATGCCTCCCTAAGCATGATGTCTATAAGGAATTTTCCAAAGAAACATATTGCTCTTTAAGGGGTTGCCTCTATGGAAGCAGCGGCCTTGCAGAGCTAGGCATGACGCCTTGCGTCTTTGCCTGAGCGTGCACCAGTGCCACTCGTGGCATGGGCGTGCTCATATGCCACCTGACCCTCGACATCGGGTGCCGGGTAGAGTGGGCAATGACCCTGGGTCCTTGCTCTCCCATGCGGTCGTTGTCGACTCGTTGCCTAAGATGCCATCTTTGCTTGCCCATGGCCGCCCAGGCCTATGGACGGGCGATTCCCACGTTGACATGCCTCTGTTCCCACGTTGCCCCCACACACCCACGTGCTTGGCGAAGGCATGCCTCGTTCCCCATTGCCTCATACAGTGCGTGCCTCCCTGGAAGCGCGGTGCGCAGGCTGGTACAACTTACTGAACCACGGTGCACCGACTGGTACCTTTACTGGGCCGCGGTGCCTCGGCTGGTGCGCGCCGGAACGAACCGCGCCGACTGGTGCCTTTGCTGGGCATGGTGCGCCGACCTGGGTGCGTACGCCGACGGTGCCTGCGACTGGTGCCTTGCTTGGGCATGGTGCGCCGGCCTAGTGCATGCCTGCGACGGGGTGCCTACCGACCCAGTGCGTACTGAGCGGGATTTCTGACTGTACCTTGCGTGAAGACGCTAGCGTTTCGACTAGTGCATGCGCCGACGGTGCGCCGACTAGTGCATGTCGGCGGGGTGCCGCCGACTAGTGCATGCCTGAGCGGGGTGCCTGCGACTGGTGCATGCCTCGGCCGGTGCCTCGGCACAGTGCATGCCTAGGCGGGGTGCCTGGCCTGGTGCCTTCCCTGAGCGGGGTGCCGCCGGCTGGTCACGCTATGCGGGCATGGTGCGCCGACTAGTGCGTAACACCGACGGGGTTACACCGACTGAATTGCGCACGGGCATGGTGCCTGCGGCTGGTGCATGCCTTGACGGGGTGCCGCCGGCTGGTGCGCTTTGCACGGGCATGGTGCCGCCGGCCTAGTGCATGCCTCGACGAGGTGCCTCGGCCTGATACATGCCTAGGCGGTGCCTCGGCCTGGTGCGTAGCCTGATCGCGGTGCTTTGGCTGGTTTCATGCCTAGGCATGGGGATAACTAGGCCGCGGCGGTGCCTCCGCTTAGTGCGTACTAGCCATGGTGCTGGCCGCTGGTGCCTTGCCCCAGGCAAGGTGCCTTCGCCCTAGTGCATGCACAGGCGAATGCCTCGACTAGTGCATGTCTGGGCATGGTGCCTCGGCTTAGTGCCTTGCTTGGGCATGGTGCCATGGCATGAACATGCGCCTTTAGCGTCTTTGCCCGGCGTGCACACCCGTACCACTTGGCGTAAGGCGTGCTCATACCACCCGGTCCTCGACATCAGATTGCTGCATGCAGGCTTTAGACAATGATCACATTTGCTAGCTCTCATGCGGTCTTTGTCATTTCGTTTGCCTAAGACACCATCTTTGCCCTTGGCCTCCAGAGGCTATAGACGGGATGTTCCCCACATTGTGAGCATGCCTCTTGTTAAGTTAACCATGGTGCCTTCGCTTAGTGCCTTGGCCCCAGGCACGGTGCCTTGTCTTAGTGCATGCTAGGCATGAAGCCTACGACTAGTGCATGCCTAGACACTGATGCTAGTGTATGCCTAGGCATGGTTCATAGTTTAGTGCCTTGCCTAGGCAGGTTCATGGCTTAGTGCCTTTGCACAAAGCCAAGGTTCCTTGGCTTAGTGCCTTGCCCCCCAGGCACGGTTCTCTCCCCCAGTGCCTTGCCTAAGCACGGTGCACGGGATAGTGCCATGACGCATGCTAGGCGCGGTGCCTTGGCGGTGTACCTGGGCTATGGTGCCTCGGCCTAGTTCATTGCCTGAACATGGTGAAAGCCCCGGGCACGCTTGGGGCTTCTTGATCACTTCTTTGTCTAGGCTTGTCATACATTTGCTTGACATTGTTCGGTTGCTTGGAAATAGTGTTATCATTCCTTCTCGTACCCTCTGATGTTTTACAAAGGCATCACTTATTTACTTCAGGTGTGCTTCTCGGGAGACAACTCTAACTAGTCATGGGTTTGTGTGGCAGAATTGCATCATGAAGTCAACTGATGGCGTGTGGTGTAGTGTTTGGGTAATGTGGGTTGGTAGGCTCCTTGCTCGTGCAGCAGCCCTTTACGTCCCTCCTCATTCTAGCCTAGCGCGGGTCAAGCACCAGGCATCGCGATAATGGTTCCCTTGCCTTCCCGATCGATGGAATTTTCTCTCGAATGTTGCCTTTTCCACTGGCGCTCTCTTCTCATACAGAGCTAGTGGACCTTCTGGCGATCGTGTCTCCATTACTCAGCGTGTGACCATGCGAAGGGGTTTCACAATGGGCCATGATGATGGCTCGTGCTCGGATCACGAGGAACCTTAACACGGGCATGGGATCTAATGGTCCCACGCATTACTGAAGCAACGTTCATCGCTAGGCGTATCATCAGTGATCGGCTCTGCTTTGCCCTCCGTCGCCATTGTGGTCTAGAGTTGGGTGCATGCGATTCGGGCGTTACCGCAAGAATGCTACGGTTGATCCTACCGGTAGTCATATGCTTGTCTCAAGATTAAGCCATGCATGTGTAGTATGAACTAATTCGGTGTGAAAGCTGCGAATGGCTCATTAATCGATTATAGTTTGTTTGATGGTACTCACTCGGATAAGTAGTAATTCTAGAAATTTATCGTCCTGACAAACCGGAGCTTAAAAGGATGCATTTATTAGATAAAGGTCGGCGCGGGCGCTGCGGATTTGCTCACGATGATTCATGATAACTCAGGCGGATCGCTTACGGCCATCGTCTGGCGACGCGTGTTCAATCATCACCCTATCGACTTCGATGGTAGGATGGTGGCTGCTGTTAGCCCTCGACTAGATAACACGAGTCGGAGTGCGGCATGAGGCTGTAGCCAGCCCATGGCCCGCCTAAGGGAAAGCGAGCGACGAGTTGAAAACATGTGTCGGAGGCCTGAAGTAAACGAACACGCACATGAGCGGAAGGCAAGCAGTAATCCCGATTGGGACCACGCTACGGTGGGTGTCGCGGAACTCACGGCTTAGAGGGCTGGGGCGCTGGCGCGAGGTCGCAGTGGGATCGGTGGGGCGAATGTCGACTGTTATGGTAGAGGCCTTGGGGCGCGAGCATCTGTCAGAAGTGCGACAAGGTTCCTACGGCCTAAGGAGTCCCTATGCGGGAAGGACTCCTGGCGAAGTAGGACTCCCAGGCGGGAGGACTCCCCCAATCCCTAGGCGGGGAAGACTCAGCGGGGGTGGACTCCTAGGCGGGAAGGTCTCGGGGCGGGAAGACTCTGGCCCGGGGACGGACTCCTAGGTGGGGAGGACTCCCACTCGTGGTGGGAATCGCGTGGGCGTATGGGAGTTTCATTCGGTCGGGACTCTAATGCGGGAAGGATTGTCTTGGCTTCTTTGGATTGAAGACTAGAGTTAGAGTAGGACTCTTAGTCATAATTGTATCGAGATTGCCCTTGGGCATCCTATATAGGGAGCTGCGTGCCCACTTGGGATTAATTCATTATGTCTAGAGTTGGATCGAAAAGCATTGAGCCCGGGGTGGTAGGAGCTTATGCGAAATTGTCTTGTATTTTAGTAGCTAATAAAAATCTCTAAGTTGGGAAGAAGTGCCAAGTAAGCCACTTGTGTTCGAGAGAATAGTGAGGCATGAAGGTGGCTTCAGCCCGGGTTCCTAGGCGCCGCCTACGAGCAAAAAGTAGGCGTGCTAATAGTTGAGTGTAAGAGCCGGATAAGCTGCTTGAGGATGACGGTTGGCCTTTGCGTGGCAAGTAGCAGGATAGGCGGGGTAGGCACCCGGGTGTCAGGCAGCGCGGAGATAGGCACGGCGGCGGCGAACTCCGCCTTTACATTTCGGATCGTTGATCTTAGATCCTGCGACTTGACTCACGGCATGAATCGATGGGGCAGAGCCGTGCAGAGAACGGATGGGGTCATTCATGGCGGAATGCGAGGCCATGTAGGGAGTTGAGGGCGGATCAGATCTACAGGGGAGATCGTGTTCTTGAAGAGCGGCGTGGTGCGGGGCACGCCATGCGCTGCGGTCAGCCTCTGCCGAGAAGGTGCGAGTGCCTGAGCCCAAGACTTTTGGTGGTGCGCGCAGCGCAAAAGACTTGGAGAACTTCCTCACAGGACATGGAAGCGATATTTCAT